>JAOVYW010026234.1:30365-57534 GCA_025775045.1 Hiodon tergisus | reverse complement strand
GGTTACATCCACTGTTGCGGCAAGTCAGGCAGAGGAGAATGGCCCAAGAACAGTGTGGGACACTTTACAAATGTTCCCTGAACAATTAAGTCATATTAAACCAACATAAGCCTCCTTATTAAATTGCATAGAGGGATAATACATGAATTCCCTTTAACAAAACGAATTCCCAATTCAATTACTTCAACTGTGGTCTTTTATTTTTTTACTTAAACGGTGAGAGGAAAGAAACCTCAGACTTTTAAGAGAACCTGAGATTCTACAAGCATATGTCGCCCTCCCCTTGTAACATTCATACAAGGGACAAGGCTATACCTTGAAGTTTCCATACTGTAAATACTGCAAGAATAATAATACATTTTAATGCATAAGAATGTATTAGTCATCACACTGAGGTTAGACAATTTGTCAAAAGACCAGTTGTGCAGGTAAAACATGTTGGGCATCTTGCGCTTACAAAATGGTATGCATTGGGAGAGTTATTCCTGGATGGGACAGGCTGACTGGGGCACTAGCAGTAGGTCCAGAGGGACATGCTGGCCCGAGATGTGACTTCCATATGTTTGGAGGATAAGTAATGTCTCTGCCCGTGGCCAAAACAAACACGAAAGGGGAGTTTCCATGTCAAATTATCATTCCATTGTAGTAGTAATACCAGTGTGGTTGGTTTTACAATGTGTACATAGCCTTTCTCCAAGCTGTTAATGCCTCTAAAGGCAACAAATTTACTCTCAGAATCTGAAAAGGGGAAGAAAAAAAAAAAGCAGATTTCTAAAATTTACAACCTCTATACCGTGCATAACCTCGGGTGTGCATGTTAGGAACACCTGCGCTGCTCAAACCCTTGCAAAGCGTTTCAGGCGTAGGTGGGAATTTGAAGGCAAAGCCTAGAGAAAGTGTTTCTGCGTCCAGGGAGAGTGGGAAAAGTGGCTCTGCTAAATACTGGGTGACAAAATCAATCCGTTTCCAGCCACGGTCTGTCAAACTAAGATGAAAAAAATAAAAGAAATGATGACAATCACAGCAATCATTTAGTGTGGACGGAAACAGTGCCTCTACTTCTTCATCAAGAGAGGAGAAAAAAAAAAGACATGGCAATCTAGTGTTGGGTTAAGTTAGCAGAAATTACTACAGCTTTAAGAGAGGTTCTCTCTCAAAATTCCACATTGATCTGGAAGGTATTCCCGACCCTTTAAAAGCCTTTAAAATGCCAGATCAAATGAACCATGTTTGCAGTCATGGTAAGAAAAGGAGTACCCGTTAAATCATGTGATGCGATACCTGCTGAAATGAATACGATGTGCTTTGGAAAAATAGGTTATTACCTATTGACCTATTAATCAAGCTCATATGAACTACGGCCCTCCCAAACTGCGCACTTTTTTTTTTTTTAATTAACACCCACCCAAACATTCTCCAGCTTTCTTCCAACATGAGTTTGAGCATTGTGGCCTGTACTGAGAGCCCGTGGCCAGGACAGCTGGGCCCAACAAAAGGGCCTGTGTGGTGCCCCGGACTGAGTCACTGATCTGATTACTTTGGCTCGACTAGCCTCTCAGTGCCCCAACCTCTGAATCGATGCCTTTCAGGGGACATTCTCCTTTTTCAGTATCCGGCGCTCCTGGCAACCAGGGCTGAGCTGGCCGCTCCCTGCACTCGTAAAGAAGGGAAGGCAAACAACGCAGCCTGCCAGCCCCCCCGGGCTTAGCAAGGCCTCTCGACATAAGGGGAGTGCACTCGTGGCCTGTCCGAATATAGGAGCTTGTTAACACTCCATTTTTCCCTCTGGAGGGCCATTGTAGGGAAAACCGTTCGCCAGGGCAATAAAAATCAAAGAAATGAGATTTGGAGTGGCTGGATGCCTTGAAAAACAAGTCGCTCAACATCAACAATAAAAATCCATGAATGCTTTTTCACGTGATGCCTACGGACCTGGAGCAAGCTTTCCCCATTTTTTCGGCTCTGATTCCACGGTCCTGTTAGTCCTGCCTCCATGGCTACTGTCACAGAAGACGTAAATCAACGGGGCGCCACGTGATTCACGAAGGCCTTATTCATATAAGTCCTCAAAGAACTCACAGAATTGGTACCTAGTTTTCCTGCTCCCCTTTAAGGTATTCATTATTAGGACTGTGGCACTTGCTCCTGTGATTACTGTGCAGTTAACCTTTCCACTCCTTCACAAGCCTGATGCTCTAGAATCTTGTTGTACCTGTGTAGACTTCTTGATTATATGCACCAACTATAATTTGCTCTGAATAAGAGCATCTGTTAAATTCATATGAATATAAAAGTTTAATCCTAAAGTGGAGATATAGGGGTGACAGAATTTTGGCTGCATTGTATTTTCTTTTCCTTAAAGGGGGAGTAAGGTGGTTGGGCTTTACTAGTGCTGCTTTTTTAAGGAGACTGAAGTATTCAGGCAAGACCTAACAGATATTTGAATACCACACTGCGCCTGCAATACTACTTAAAATAAAGGCATAAAGAGGGAAAAAACAGCTGTCGGAGTAGGTTGACACATTAACTCACAGATGTTGTGACCTGGAAGTATGGCATGGCCAGTTTTGAATTAAATAACACCCCGATCCATTGCAGTTTTGTCCACTCGAGAGATTTGGAAAGCAACAATGAAAACCGCAGCACTCCAATAAACATTACAGAAACCCTTAGTTCTAAGCCTCTTCTAGGCAAAATTAACAGCCAGTACCTGGAAGGGGGTTCGTTGTGACTTTACATGACTGGAAACCAGTGAAAAATGAGTTACACTGCCAAATTGTTTTAGAAGGGTACTCTCAGTTCTATAAAGTGAAACAAATCATACGCAGTGTCTCAGGGAATATTAGTAGGCAGCTAAAGCTCTACACCACATCCTATAGACATTGCTGTACTACATACACCACATCCGGCTTTGGATCCCAAAACATTATATTCAGCGGCTCAGCAGATTTTTCAAACCAGTGACTTCAGCACCTAAATATAGGGTGCAGAATTTAAAACGGATCAAAACGTATTTTTCAATGTGCATTTTCCAGATCAGCAAAAAAACAAAAACCTTTATATTAATATTAATTTAGCAGACTCTCCAATTCAGAGCAAATTATAGTTGGCGCGTATAATCAAGAAGTCTACACAGGTACAACGACAAGGTTCCAGAGCATCAGGCTTGTGAAGGAGTGAGGTTTACAGCATGGTATAAAAAGCACAAAACCTTCTTTGATAAAACAGCACATCGAAATTTTCTTTGTTTTCTAACCCCTATAGGAAAATTACTTGAGATTCCAGCGTGCCACCAGCACAGTGAGAATAAATGATCAGAGGAGATCATAGGGGGTCAGCAGGCCTGACTGCATACATTGGGCTTCAGCATCTCACCGCTTCTGCAGAGACATTTACAAGCCTGTTGTCAGTGCTATAGATTTTTTACTATCTTTTCACAGCGCCCCCAGTCTCTTCACTAATCCAAACAGACTGTTAGATTTGTCCATCTCATCCAAATGGGGCACTGTGTATTTAAAGCTAAATCTAATTATTTTTTTGTAGCTGAAAACATTCAACGCATGCGTCAAGCCATATGGCCAATTAATACCAATAAACCTTTAATTAGGACCAGTTTGCAAAATCTATATAAATTCTGAAAAAGAAAAGAAAAATCCTTTTTCTTTTAAATAACACCTTTACCTGGATTTTTAGGAGCATGAGCCAAAAAAATTTAGCCTATAGCATGGAGGAGAATTTCAAAATCCAAATTTGTCAGTGAACAAAAAACAAAAGAAAAAAGAAAGGAAAATTCAGATATGGAAAATACCGCTTAACATATATAGGAATGGAAGTTGGCTGGGATGAATCCATATTTGCTGCTCTGAAACCACTCACTTGCTATACTAGTTTACTGAGAGCAAGCACACCTATACTCCATGCTTGTGAAACTCTTCTCATGACTGTACATCCAAGTGTCAACTCAACAAAAATATCCTACACTGCTCGAAGGCCTTTCTCGTGTAACATCACATTGCTGCAGTACTTAAACTGAAGCAGAAAAAGTCAACGCCAGGCAAATTCTCTGGAGCGCCACGTTCCTAGCCAGGCGTAATTATACAGCAGCACACAGACTCAGTTCCTCAGATCTCCCACACAAATGATGAGATAATGACAGACTCTCCCCACAGACATAAACTCCACTCCCCGGGACCTCTCGAAGTTCTGTGTTTATCGTCAGGAATTCCGGTCGTCATAACAAGTACGCTAAATTTAGACATACAAAAAGACCATTGCACCAATGAACATGGAAAGAGAAGAAGGAGGAGGGGGAAAATACAGAAGTGTTTACACCTCTGGTCGAGTAGTTTTCCGGTCACTACACGGCCCGGTACCCCCAGGATTAGGGGAGTGGCACGTAGCGTATTTGTTGTAAATACCAGGCATGCAACATGATGAACAACAATGTGTAGGTAGTCTTCTTAATGGTTTGATATTACCACCCTTACTGAAAAACCATGGCCGGTAAAGTTCCCTCACACGGAGCAGCTGGATATCTGGGTGGCTTAACTTGAACAGAGCTGCCAGAAAGCTTGGGCCGTGCCATGAGGGTTCACACTCACGATTTCAATTTCAAGACGAATGGATTCATTTTGCCACCAAAGTAATTCAATTAAATAATTCTGAAGTGGACGGGAAAATTGTCCTCCTGTAAGTCTGTTAGAGTATTTTGTCACTGCACAACAGATTACAATTTCACAGATCACAATTACTGTCATAACTTTCCATTCTTTCATGAGCAGAAAACCAATTTCAATTTGGGCAATTTAATTACAACACTCATTTACAAACTGATCAAGTCTAAACACGCGTTTTTGGCATACAGCCTCACCAATATCCCTTTTCACTGTAAAGGCTTTAAATTTTGGGGAATGGGAAAAACGGTGGTCAAGGCTAAGTTTTTGGAGCGCAATCCTTAACCAGACTCATTTCTTTTTCTGCATGGTCATCATCATGAGCGGGTGCCAGTGACATGGGGTTGGGATTGGACACCGTCTCGACCATTTCCTCCAGCACCCCGAGGCAGTCAGCCAGCCCCCAAGTGCAACTGACGTTCAAGTGTCTAACCTCCTCTTTCTGCATCAACATCTTGTTCTCAGTTAAAACTTTCAGATGGATAAAAACATGACCAGAGGGTTGTCAATGGGTTTAAACCCAGTGTCCACAAACCCATTGCACAGAGCATTTTCGTTTTGTGTTAAAATGGAGAAACCACAAAGAACCAAGGCTAAAATTAGGGTTTGACAGGAGGTTGAATGTAAAAAAAAATTTACATTAAAAAAAAAATCTTCAATTACTGGCCAGTCACTAAAACATCAATTGCATGGAATAAAACTATACCATTGTATGCTCAAAAATGTAAAGTACTATGCTAGCGTACCTCATCTGCACAGGGCTTTTGGTAGAACATGCAGTCATGTTCACTAGCCATTATAACAGATATAAATAGGGCTTTCAGCAAAATTTACAGAGATCAAAGCTAATACCACCAATTATATATTTATCATTTATTTTTGCAGCTCTGTGCCTGTCAGGGTCCAAGGTGAACAAACATGATGAATACTGCGGGTAAACAGTTTAAATCCCGATTACAGAAAATTACTGCCAAGCTTTTGATGGGCTGGTAGCTTGGACATTTATTTTTTTCCTGCAAACAATTAAGTCAATATTGATTCATAAGTCAACATAATCTAATCTCTTGAAGTTCCCAGAATGAAAAAATAAGCAGCCAGCTCCCTCGCCAATGAAAACATAAAGGACATGAGTTCTCTCCGGGCGCGCTCAGATCAAAGAGAGCCGCTGCCTTGAGGCTCACAGAGGAACACTCCTTGTGGGTAACAAGGGCTGGAGCAGCGTCATAACCCCCTTCTGAGGGGCGTCCCAGAAGCCGCTAATGCCATTTTAATATATATAGCAATACATGCGATTCTGCAAGAGCAGTCCCTATTTGGGCCACCATTTGAGCATGCCGAGTGGATTGTCTTCAAATCAACAAAGTTCTATGATGGAGGAGGTGCACGACATTGGGCCTTTGAAGCTTAAGTTAAACAATTTTCCTTTCCATTTAAATATTTAGTTATTTTCATTCCTTTATGTAAAGATTTCTACTTTAAGCTTTAAACATTTCAAATAAGTAGATTAGGAGTCTGGGATATAGGCTTTTGTTATCAGGGTTGGTGGTTTTAGCTAGGCCTTATATTGGCATGTGAAAAATGGGACAACTTGAATGGGTGAGAAGTACATCTTGCTGGCAGGGTTCAACCTTGATACAGAAGCAAGTTTCAAACTTTAACGTATGTCAAGAGTCACTTCAGACATAACCCATAACCCATTTCATATTGAGAATCACAAAATAATAATTACAGAAAGTTGCCTGGCATATTATATTGTAATGCAATGCCTATATTTGCTGTTACCTAAACACCTGAGCTTATGGTTTAGAAACGTTTATGAACGTATCCTTATGGACATAAATGAATGCGCTAAAAAGACTTCCTAGGTCAGCTAACACCATGAAGTATCACAAGGTGCACTGTCCAAAGACAACTGCTCAGTATACACTACACTGAAAAATTCAGAAGTCATGAATAACACCTTTAAATTAAAAAGTTTAAATAAGTCAAGCTCAAAAAAATAAATAGATTAAAGAAATTGGTGCAGTTGTTCGCTGACGTTACAGCGCTTAGAGGACTGAAATAAAGTCAATGCTTAGCAAGTTCTAACAATAATTTCTCAGGTGAAAACCAAATTTTTTTTAGTTGCTTCATTAAAATATTGTAGGCTGGCAAAGTGGCAATTAAAAGATCAGAGAAATAGGAACACCTGTATGTTCCCAGCAAGTTAATCAACGACTGAGATAGCAACTTGATATAAACCAGTGAACTATTATATATGTTTGCGTTATATGCTTACTAAAATCTGATATGAAGCTTTGTGTGCGCATAAAAAAACAAGGGGTTATAAAAGGAACGATGCAAAAAAAAACTATTTTTCAGTCAAACATTTTCAGTCAAAGACCTAATTTTTATTCTTAAATAAAGTACTGCTAAACATGGATGTATTGCGACTCTGTAAACAAGTGGCAGTGTGTAGCATTTTGGGCAACGACAAGTACGTTTTTAGGGAGGAATTAACACTTCCAAATCATGGCTATAATAGCTCTCCCTCTTCGAGAAACTATGCAATCCAAGAGAGTGAGGATTGCCCTGTAAAAAACAAACGGTGACAAATAACAAACAGTGACATGCTCTGCTGTAGACAATCCCAATTGAGATCAACTCTTCTATATTGTGCTATCCTCTTCTTTCAACTACTGGGGTGCAGTCAGCATTAAGAGAGAGCATTGGAGGTGGATGAATGATAAACAGGGTATGAGGATTAAAAAAAAATGTATTTAAATGTTTGGTAAGGAATAGTTTGCCTTTTAACTTTCACAACAGCCACCTTTCGTGAATCCAGTGATGGCAAAACGACAACAATTGCAAAGACTAACTACCTTTTCTAATAACAGTGCCAAGTGTTTCTTAATGCTTCGTATGGTGCAGCCAAATTAAAAGGCATGCAAAACGCTGTACAGTAAAACAATAAATCATTCATGAATATTACACTACTTTATATATATATATATATATATATATATTACACTTTTTTTCACGATATTCAATATCCAGTCTGAACTTAAAACTCCAAAGCAATAGGCAGATTCTTTAGTATTCATATTATTATAGTTCCCATAATAATCCAGATGTCAAAGCACAATAAGTTTTCTTTTCCAAAATTTAAAAAAATCATTCAGTTTAAAGTTTAAAGATCATACAAGTTTTTTTACTTTAAACTTTAGTCTGCGCCAACATTGCTTTCAGTAATCATACTTAAACTTCTTGGCTATAAAACGGAAATGCAATCATGACTGCAGACCACTGTAATATGTTAAAACTAGCCAACATTGCTGTTGCTTATGGACCTGTCACTTTTACAATCAATAGCTTATTTAGCATTCCATAATGCATGTTTGGTCAACGCAGAAAAGTTTGACAATGAATCGACCCCCACCCCCCATATCAAAATGGGAAAAAACTGAGGAGCATAGAAATGCTTCAAGACTAATCGTTTGACTTTCCCACATTCAGTGAAAATTCAACTGAACAAGGGTGTCAGAAGAGACACCTTAACTTATTTGTGTTGAGGGGGAAAAGGTCTGAAGGGCTCTTTGTTCAGTGGCATCTCCCCTGACACAGATTGACCCCCCCCCCCCCCAGACTGACGTTCAATTAGCCCCAACACCGCCTGACACCAACAGCTCAGATGTTGCAGATTAGGTCTCATACATCACAAACTGAAGACCGCATGCCAACTTCAAAAGGTTAATTTTGGTAAGCTTGGTTAAAATGAGTTAGCTCGTTGTGTGTAAGACTCCAAGCATCGCAGTCTCGCGCGGTTCAAAGGGGTGTGGAAGAACTTTAAAATCGACAGATGGCCTTTTCTTTGCTCCTGATCAAATTTGATAACCCAGAAGGGCCGTTTCTCAACCTTTTGCACATTGAGGACCAAGGTTGTAGCTCACTGCAGAATATAACCAACCTCAGAGTTACATTTTTTTAAAAACTTTAAACGAAGGCCATTATGAAACCTATTAGTGGACACATCCACTATTCAATCAATGTGATGCATGTACTTTAACCTTAAAGTTTAACCTTTAACTTTAACATTTTTCTAAGTAGCATGCAATCCTGGTTAAAATGTGGTCCTCTCTAATAATATATTACAGCACATATTACTTTGTCATTTACAACAAGCCAATAGCACTAGAAACAGTACTACTGCTAGACAAGGAGATCGTCCTCTTTACATTTTATTAGGTCTCTAGCACCCAGTATTTCTGGGTCATGACCCAGTGTTTGAAAAACCTAGAATTTGAGAGAATACGTTCTTGTTGCCAAAAAAGTACCAGACCCTTCACCTGAACCATGGACCCCTGAACTCAAGGTTCTGCAAATCCCTTGATCAGTTTACAAAGCAGATCAGCCGGATGGTTTAAGTTCACTAACATCTCCAAGATGAAAGGGATGAAAAGACAAATTATATGCTCATGACTTGTAGAGAAACATGTGGAAACATTTTATATTTTAAAACCCCAATAACTGTCCTTTTAAACAGTCCCTTCTACAGAACTACTGATAGACTGTGCCCCGACACTGATGGCTAAATTATTCATAGATGTTCTGCTGGGGCGAATGTTCAAAGAATCCGTTAAGTAAGAAACCCTATCCTGTGGCTAAGAAAGTTCACAGAGAACGTGATCAGTAGAATAGTGGTAGTAAATTGTAATACATACAACCTTACTGAATATCTAGCACTGGCAGCTAGTCAAAGCGGGCATGGACTACCGTTTCTTCTGGAAGGATGACAAAACACACATTAAACCAATGTCATCTTGATTCAGCCCATCATACTTGCACATTTCGGACTGTAAAGTGCACCAATTTACAGTCGTTAACTCATGCGTAACCTAAACATTCCACCCGAGAGAATCGTTGTCGGTTTTTTGGTAGTATACCCACAACTACGCAATATAAGCAGTGCCTGTAGCAGAATACCTCACAAGGTCCCTAAGTGGGACATCCCAAAGGTCTAGAGGTTCTTCAAATATTCTGAAGAACGTTTTCACAGACCAAAGACCTTCCATTTATCACCTGCGACACATTTCAGCAAACACTACAGCAATCCCTGATAGATATGCACTATCAGCTCTATGTGTTGAACGGTCCAGTCCGATATAATTTGTTTCGGAGAATTTGGGCAGGTACACAGAAAATTCTCCAAGCAGGGCTAAACTTGCTCAAGTGAACTATGGCTCCCAGCTGGGCCTTCTAAAGCAACGTCCTTGTCTTCAAATCTAGAAGGTGTTGATGGCAAGGGATTGTCTTGTCAGATTCCACCTAACAACATTTTAGACACATCCTCTGATGTGCAACATACTCAACACACCTGAGCCAATACAAATTTTCCGTTTCTTGTTCAACAATGTTGCCTGGTAAAGTGGGACTAACCACAGCCTTCCACTGTTTTATAGTTGTGCATGCTCAGCCCCACAGCAGTAGTAGCACCAGAGACTGATGCTGAATTGACTGATACTATATCATAGACAACAAAAATTCAGCAGAGGTGGTTAACATTAACAACTGTTGGTCTTGCAATACAAAGTAGACAGCCAGATGGCGATCCCTTACATCAAAGAGGTCCAGCCTGCCAGTCTCATGTTGTTCAGCTCTGAGGGTTATCTGCGAAGGATGACGTCCATTCTTTTTGCCCGATTTAACATTCCCCTGTGTATAATTTCAGACGTAAACTGTAACATTACCAGAGGGCGATGAGTAGGTTGATCGCAGCAGACTCTACAGTAAACAAAATTTCAGAACGTTTTTGCCCCCCTTTCTTTTTACGGGGGGGTTAAAACTAAACAGTCATGTGGTGGTCCAAACAGAGTGTGCTTAGGTAAGACCTGCTGGCTTCATACACAACGTAAGTAATAAGTCTTTTATGTTTCCTTTATGGACTTTTCTTGTTCCCTAAGGGAATCCTTCTCCCATCTGTTCCAGGCCAATCAGCCAGGGTTGTAAATCACATGCTGTTCTGAGGCCGTCATGCTGAAAAATGAACGCAAGGCCAACACATAGCAACCTTGTTTTTCTCTCAGTTACTCCATACCCTTCAGACACTACTCCATATTTACCTGAACATTCAATAGTAGAAGAAACTAACTTCAAATAGACAACACAACTTTTAAGGTATTGAGGCATTTTATTCTCCAAAATGTGCTTTTAAAACAGTCTAATGAAGAAATGAATGCATATACTGAGAAAACCATTTTGCAGCAAACTCCCTTTTCTCATTTAGTCAGATAAAAGAATACTTTGCTGTAGTACAGGCTCCAGAAAACACATTCTGCGTCATTAAATTCTGTCTTTGACAGTCGAAAATTAAGATCCAATTTCCTCATTGTGGATTATTTGAAACTCCATCAGTGAAGATTTTAAACATTTAGAGAGAGAAAAAACACTAAGCATAGAGTAATCAGTATGCGGGGAAGCAGTTTTTGCCAAAAGCAAATCAGAAGCAGTCTAATTCTTTAGGAAAGCAGGTAGGAAAACCTGACAGGCATTCATCTGGTGTCAGGATAATTAGGGTTAATACAAAGCCAATGTATGCATGAATGGCTAATCCCACATTTGGGGGAAAACTAAAAACTAAAGCCTAAAAACCATATTTGTCTCCCCGAGTTTACTTTTCTTTGAAAATTGAGGACATTGTCGGTTGGTTCAAAGCGGCCATTTCTAATCAAATGTCTGAGCTTGCAATTGAATGACAACTTGTCAGAGAGTATTTTTTCCCTTTTCTAAGCAGTTTATTCTTGTTGAAATCGCAGATGGGAGGGAGTACAGGGGGGCTAAAAGGTAATAGGGGTGTTGTGTCATACCCAGGAAGCAGAGGGCAATTTGTTTCAGAGAGTGTCGACAAAGCCCTCAGGGGGGCTCTTTCTTTTTAGGGCCCTAGAACAACAAACAGCTTCACTGTACAGCTGAGGCACTATCTGAGTGCTTAAAAGGAGTCAGGCTAGGGACTGTGTTGCACAGAGACCATTCTTTAATCAGTTCGTTTGGTCTGCACAGGTATCAATACCCTTCCTGTCTTGGAAGACATGCGTTTCTGGGTTTGACGGATAAAATAAACTAAAAATGAATTTCTGATTGGTGGACACACTATTTATTAATGTAATGGTTTTTGTGTCAAAGTACTGGTCTTATCTGAAATGTTCTGTTTATTTTTAAATCATATATATATATATTATATATATTATACACACACACACACACACACACACACATTTTCAAAATCAGAGGAAAGTTTATGGTTGTTCGCCAAGAGATATATTTAAATGTATAATTTAATATATTTTATATTTATATTTGCTTCCTCTCTGAATTGTATTTATTCAGATCTTTGACACAACATAGGGAGTTTCCTTTCTTAGAATAATTTAGGAGTAGTAAGCATACAATGTTTACTCTGTAAAAGAGATTTGGGGCTAACAAGCCTAGAGGCTAAATAAACTTAAGTATTCAACTTCAGCGTTCAAGCAAGACCTCCTGAGACTCATGGTTAAGTTGGATCACATTTGTTGTTGACAAAGGTATCACAGGTATTTAAATGAAATGCTGGTATTTAACGTGGCACACAACCCATGTAAAAAACAAAACAAAAAACAAAGGAATAAGGATAATTTGCACCAAAGTTTTGAACAAATGTAAGGAAAAGCCAAAGATTACTAATTGTCTTATTCAGAGGCCCCAGTAATGGAAAAACTTTCAGCGAATAACTAGGCCTTAAATCATTACAGACTTTTTGGTGATAAAACTACTGAACCATCAAAATTTTGCAAATGTCAGGAGCCTTCACAAATGTATTAAAGACAGAAAGATTTCAGGTAATTATGATTTAGTAAACTGCCCTTTGAGAACCATTTTGTGATTACAGCTCAAACACTGTCACAGTAGATCCATAGCTATCTCTTTTCCTTCAAGATGAGCTCATCCTAACGTTTCAGTAACAATAAGAGACTTTTCCATACAGCTGCTGAAAATCACATCGCAAGCTTCGAAGGACACCAGATATTTAAATGGAAAGCCGTGTTAGTTGACTTTGCGACTGCCTAAAACTATGCTTTAATAAAAACAAAATGCCACTTTAACCCATGTCACAAATGAGAAAAGATTCACAGCTCGAAAAAATGCGCTCTCCATTAAGATGCGTTAAATTAAAACTGACTCATTTCTTTTTTTATCTTTGTTTGTCTATAGACCATGATTTGGGCTCCCTTTACTGCCTCATCACAGCTCACCTCATTGCCCGTTTACTCAAATAACTAAATCGCTTTAAGAGTTAAGAATTTGTCAGAGGGGGTTACAATTCAACAACTCAACAATTTCTGCTTTGATATGGTTTCTCATATTTCATAAAAATACTACAGAGAAAAGTCTTTCACGATTTGCCAAATATCCCGTCAAATATTTTGTTTTGCAAAGCCCTCATCATCACAAGTTAAACAAAGTTATACATAATGGTAGCTTTAAAACCAAGGCCAGGGGTTGACCTTTGCAAGAGCAAATTCAACTCTGTAGGCCTGAAAACCACTAGATGAACAAGAACTAAAAAAGGATATGAGGCTGGTACACTTGAGATGGCATGGCCTGACATTGCAATGTTATTAAAACATCTCTAAGAGTTATGTTAGAAAAAGTGATTTACAACTCCAGACTGCATTATGTAAAGAGAGCCAGTAAGGTTTTTGACAAACCAAGCTACAGTGTTGATTCAAGGACCTCGCTCTATCCAAGGTCATATATCACTAATACCTCCCCGTACTTGTGGGGTAACTAAGGGCCTGACTTTAACGGATAGGAAATTAGGCGTAGCCCAACTTTTCCAGGAGGGGAAACAAGTGGCTTCCATAAACCACCAAACACAGCAAGAATAAAATTCATTCACTCCAGTGTCCCATTTCTGTAGCTGCCTTTTCTGAAGAAAAGTCAGACTTCCGTAGCAGACCTTTCTTCAGACATGAATTGTGTTCTCCTGCCGTGATCCCCGCCTGGATAGAATCCTTTTAAGGTTTAAGACTTTTAAACTTTCAGGATTTGGAAGATACAAATGGAACTGTGACAGTTTTCACTCCTTCCTCAAAAGGACCCTCCAGTAGGGGGAGGGCGCATTTTACACTTGAGACATTTTTCCATTGAGGAGTGGTTTTGAAAACTTTAGTGGTGATTTTCAGATAGCGCATTCTTCACTCCTCAGAGAAAGTCCCACAGAACACGTCAGAGCTTTGGTATTCCTGTGGTGTTGGCGCCTTCAGAATAAATAAGTGGCTCAACTGCAATTCCTAAATGAGTCCTCGAACGATTCCTGTAAAGGCATCGCTTTGTAAATTTGATCATTTGACTGAATTTAAAAAGTATAGTTTCAAAAACTGCCATAACCGAGGTGTAAAACTAATGAAGAGGAGGAACAAAGAAATGCTCCGAGCCCGTGTTCTTGCTGAATCCGACTTTCAGGCTCGAGCCCTAAACCGGAGTGGAAGACTTAAACCAAGGTCAACATGGGATAGCCCATCTGTAAACAGGCCGCAAGTACATGGACAACCAGAAAAACATGGAAGCATCATACCTCTGACCACAGGAGCAGTCCATAACAGACTGGCATTGAAATTAGAAACTGCAGAGGAGAATGTGTTCCCCAGGGGGAAAAGGAAGAATAAAAACACATCTTGAGTAAGCCTGCAAAAATAATCTTTTTCAGCTTGAAATGCACTTTTCAAAGACAAGGAAATGCACCCTTTTTTTCCCTGCCAGAGGACGAGAAATCATGCTTCGTCTGCCCTTAATTAATAATTAAAGTTCTGAATGCAACCCCAAATACCAGGTGTCCTCTCTTCAGTTTTTCAAGAGTGATATTATCTATTGGGTTTATTCCACACACAAATTTACCACTTTTCCTCGATTTTCAGAAGGTCCACGAGACCAAATCTATCTAGGACTGAGCTTAGAAACCCTTTTCTCAGAAGGATTCAGGAAAGGGGAATTGCTGTTCGGGTTTTGGGTCCCATTGAGGACCTAGGAAGCAAACGGCATGTGCTCCGAGCCCGGGCAAACCACACAGGGATGTTAGCCCCCCTACGTCCTTGGTGGTCCTGTTTCAAAAGCTGTATGAAGTGATTATAGTCAGTGCTGGGACTTGAGAAGCCCCTGACAGCTGTAACACAAGGTCACGCACGAGGCACCGTGCCAGTTTGTCCTCTGGCTGACTCTCAGGCGCACGTGACATCAGCGGCACGGCCACGCTTTCTAAGGTGGTGCAAATGTGTCCCGGTCCCCGGCGTCTGCTACCACATCCAGAACGCTACAATGCATGAGCCGCACTCTGCCAGGTAGAAAGGGGTGATAATGGCAATTTATAATTCTTGGAAAAATCTCATCCGTGTCTATCGCAAAGCACTTAATGGGATAAACGTACAGGGCTCCTTCGGATGGCCAGAAACTTTCCTTTACTTTCAAGCCAAAGCCCGATTTAGGAGCTGTGAGGAGATACAGGACTGGAAATATCATTGTAGTGGTGCTTGTTGGAACAACCGTCTTGAATAGGGGATTGTGATGAAAAGAAAAACAGTGTATTGGATAAACTCTAACGGAAATTTTTCTTTTTTACAAAGCTGGAAACCCACTGCTCTCAATATAACCTTAGACCAAACTGTAAGACTACCACTTAATTTATTTATATATAGCAATATATTTTTGTCATGCAAAAGTCCAATCATATAGAAGATTGTATACATCTATGAATTTCAAAGCATCAATTTTAAATAGGATGTTCCCATTACTAAGCCCAGTTTTACAATACACAGGACAAATTATTACCATCTGGAGGTAATCACCATAGGCAAATGGTATAGACACCATCTAGAATATGATTGTTGTTCCTCGGAAAGGAAACACTTTCGTACTGTAGCAGTCTTGGTGTGATGTACGTGTCCATTGCAATTATTATTATTTTTAAATCACAGAACAGCTACGGATGAAAGATGATCCGAAGAACAAAAGCCAAAGTTTTAAATTGGGACTTGGCCCGATCATAAAGTCGAGCATGAGTGGCAAATAAAGCTATATAAAATCAACGCTGGTTTACATTAGACACTGACCTTGTTTATGGATGACAAGCTCTATAAATCCCAGCCCCAGTCCCACTCGGATGGAATTAACAAGATGGTGGAGAGAGAATTCACAGAAAACCATGAAGTGGCTAAGGAATTAACCATTCCCAGGTGTGTACGTTTTTCACCCCTTTCTTTGCTTTAAAACAGATACACTTTTGTGCCGTTTGCTCCTGGAGTGCTGCACATGTGTAATTGTGCTTTGTACGCTCCCTGGCTGATGGGAAACGTCTCTGGGAGAGTAACATCATACGGGACCTTGGGAGTTGGAGGAAGGGGGAATTGATCAAAGTGTCCCTTGCGCAAAGCTTCTGTGACGGGGCTGTCTGCTTTCGTTTAGAAGAAATTCTTGCTGATCAAGAGACAAGTGGTGACAAGCAATATAAACCAGAGATTTGCATGCATAAGTTGGGTCAGTCACGCAGTACCAATACAATCTGCTATGCTTGGTCAGAACCACACTGCCAGCTCTCTTCCACCGCATAGCTTTGGCCATTTACACTGACAAATTTAAACCGGTCTAATCTGCATTGGCCTGCTACTTAAAGCTGAATGTGAACTACTGATTTGCATCCGTCTGGTCTAGCGTAGGCCACCTGCTGGACTGGGTGTTAGCAAATTGGTTTGGCTCATCAGAAAAACATGGCCCAGTTGTATATATGCTTGCCTTTGATTAAATACACTTAAATCAACAGATTGCATCAACTAAATCAACAGATTTTTAAAAGTTATTTTACATTGGAGATTTTAATATTGGGATAAAAAAATACTGTCTAGATTTTATAACCAAACGTTTTGTTTGTCTTGACGTCATCTGTATAATGAATTCTGTAAATTCCATGCAACTCATTTCTGTCTTTGTAGCGGTTGTGGAAAGGGGCCAGATATAGCCTATTAACAACAGTTAGACTTCTAAGAAAAACAATGCATCATGAAGATAAAAGAAATGCTATTTTAAATTGTTTTATCCAAATGTTTCCCATTTTCAAGTGCCTGCACTACAAACTCATTGTGAACGTATGCAAACCTGTCCGAAAGAGTTTACTCACACACTTGATTAGCTTGAGGCTGGTATCTGGTCTCATCTGTTGTGATTTTTTTTAAAAGCAGTTCCTGACAGAGCAAAAGTCTACATAGATTTTGAGCAAATGCCCCCTTGTTCAAATTATGTGGCCTGTATTTCCTTGCTGTAAAACTTAACATTCAACATGTTAAAATGAAAGTTTTATTGCTCTGTCAATCCCTGGCACAGTCATTCACAGAAAATTATTTTGAAAAACTACCCCCTGCATTCCAAGACATGTTATGGTCCCATTTATTCCTTCATCCCAGCTAGCCATGTTGCTTAAAGTCACAAGAATCAACAAAGGGATTCACCTGATGTGTCTAATTGCAAATTTTTTTTTTTTTTTGCAGAAATGCAGAAAACATGAAAGGCAGCTTTCGCCAAAAACTAGCTCTGGCACTTCCTAGTTTACGCTGAAAAAACCAAAAAAAAAATTTAAGAAGTCTTTTATTCATCACCATCCACCCCTATCGCAAGGGGGGGTGGGGTGTGGGGGGAGTAAAAAGCATGTCCACCTGACATATTTAGTTGACCATGAATATACATAAATATCACATTTAATAGGTGTCCGAACCTCTGACGAGTACCAAAGGTACACAGCCGTTGGGATAGGGTATCCATTGACCCCCAGCCCCCCCGCGGCAGTACCCATGTGCTGGGCAGATGTGGGAGAGAAGCCTGCCCATGCTTCCCTTTTGTAATCCAACTCTTCGGTTCTGTGCTGTGGTTTTTATCAAACAATAACCCGACTGGGGCCTCATTAAAGCCCATTAATAAAGCGCCGATTTCAGTTTGCCGAGCTTTGATGTCATTTCTGAGCAAAAGGCAGACACGTTGTGCACGTTGAAATGCAACGTTAAAACCCCCTTTGGATCTCTCCAGAGTTTAAGAGTACCATTACTCGTCCGGACGATCCCACTCCCACCTCTGTCTACGATGTCAACTTATGATAAACAATCTCTACCGCATATCTCACTTTCATTTTTCACTTAATGAACATGCAACTCAATCCACAATGAGGTTCATAAAAAAACCAAAACGATTTTTTTTTTTTAAAGCAATAGACGTTAACAAGCTACTGGCCAGAAAAGCTTTGCTTTGTTCCAAACACGGACGATACCACACTGATCTCAGTTCATGCATCATTTTTAAAATTCATTTTAATGAAATCAAATTAATTTATTGATCCCATTTTTAAGCCGGTACAGTTTCCCGCTAAACAGAAATCTCATACCCAAGAAGCGATTTTCAAGCTCCAGCATTTTGTGTCAGATACAGAGTTTCGGTTTTTTTTTCTTCTCTGTGTTGCAGTCAAGATCGGACAGCAATGGCAAACAGAGCCAGAGGTGGACCTAACCAAGACTTTCTTCTTTTAACTTATAAAGTAAAACTGCAAGTCGAATCAGAGCAGAGTGAATAACAAAGAAAATAAGTAATAATGATTTAGAAGTCACCAAAAGGAAGTCTGCTGTCTGGACAGCAATTAAACTTGAAAGGGTCAAAGCTTCCCCACATCTAATTGTTTCCTTTTCCTCCAACTGACCAAATATGCCTCCAAGCTGACATTTTAACATGTTACACAAAAAAGCCAAATATTAAAAAAACAACTGTATTCTTACTATGACATTCTATGGGGGTAAAATTAAAACTAAGCAGAAATGTACTATCCATTTACGTCATGCATACAGAGTTTTTGTTCAGTCTTTTATTCTGCTATAAGTGAATGCTGCTGTCAAATACCGATCCAAAGTCTGAGTTCCACCACACAGCAGTACCTTGGCACACATCACATTCCATCAGCCAGCAGCCCTTGCCATGAAAGAGCCCATTGAGAAAAGGAGGACCAGACTGCCTAAAGCACTGAGGTATCAGGCCCGGGCCGTCTGGTAAGCCTCACCACGTCTCTCCCCCAGCAGCGAGGAGCTTATCTGTGTCCCACTCCAGCAGCTATTAGAGGAGCATGATCCCCACCTTCCGACCCTAACCCCACCTCCTTTCTTCGCTTCCCTTCCCCTTTCTGCCCTCCTTCATCAGAGCGCGCGCGTCTGTTTGACCAGCCCCTCTGTAAACCGTCAAGACCCGTTGCCATTGCCCGGCGGTAAACGGCCTTTGACCTTGTGTAGGAGAGCTCATTTGGCACCAATAACCCTATGACATTGGCCCCAAGACTGGAGTGTTAAAGCGAGACACCCAGAGGTCTCCCTGCACGGCTGACTCACACTCACTCTGGGGCACTGTCATGTTGTGACCGAGGCAGCGATAAAATGTCTCAATCTTTTCTCCCCTTTCAATCAATCAATCAATCAATCAATCTGCAATTTCAATACTGAATCAACTAAATGTATGCATGCAGACAGGATGAAAAGTAAAAGGTTATACACAGAGAACTGGCATTCTTAGCTCATGGCTCATTGCCAGAATGAGAAAAAATATAATGAAAAATTATATGGAATATGACCGGGAACACATAATGTTTTTTTTTCTTTAAGTCGGATAATTGCATTTGTACATTAATATGGGAAGTTTAGCATGCACGATGGGCCAACAAAGAAACGGTTGTATGAAGTTTTAAACTGGACATTTAAATGGCTAAACCATTTAATGCTTGCTAGTAGGGGCTCATTTGACATCCCACCAATACATTTTGAACTCCTTATCCAACCAGCTGTGGGTCATAACCTACACAGTTGCCTACCCAGAAAAGTAACATAAATCATAATTACATTGACAGGTCTCACCGGCATGGAACAAACCACCAATAATAAGAAGGAAAAAAAACTTTAAACTTCCATTTTAAATGCTTTTGTTTCACCGGGTAACATTTTCAACAGCTTCTTAGGATTAAAAAAAGAAAAAGGGAGCGATGATGTTGACATGCACAGACCACACACAGGTTTTGCGATTTGCAAACTCAGAGTTATAAATGATCATATCCTGCCAAACTGACTACCTACAGGCGTACCCCCGCGCTGGTGTAAACAGTTCTAAACAATGGCATTTTACGACAATCGCCTCGGTTTCCATATACAGAAACTGACTCGGCAGCTTCATGCTTGGATTTAGTCTGTTTTCATAGCGCATGCCTCAGGGGGCTTGGCTTGTGTACATTACAATGGCCTGCGCCAAGCGTGCAGTGTCTCCTCGTTTCCCTGGGATCCAGCTCTCCCTCCGTGTTTTAACTTTGCGTAAACAGTGCCGAGCATGGCCAGGCAATGAGGGCGAGGCGAGATGGGCAGACTTTCACCAAGCAGCCTAAACCACCTGCAGCCAGGCTGCAGAGCCCCTCGCTGGCCCAGCATAACTCACGCTCATATAGTCCCACTGCTTTGACTTTCAAAAGAGTCAACGTGGGACCTATTAGAATGACCATCAGAAGGGAGAACACAAATCAAGTGCTTTGAAACTGACATCCCGGTCGAGCGGAGGGAGAATAAGGTTTCATGCCCCATCTGGAAAAGGGGCAGAGACAATAATGTTTGCTTTGATCGTTACCATTCTTTACACACTTCTCCAAACCACAGCGCAGATTTTGGGATTCAGAGGCATGCCTTCATGCAGAGACCCAGTAGACCGTGTTTTGCGAAAACTCTCTTTTCTCTTCTGTAGGCTTATAAAGATATGGATAATAATAATCTAAAACGCTTGAAAAACAAAAGCAAAGAAAAGGCCATCCAATAGCAACGCATTAAACATTTCAACTAAGTGTCTTCTAAACAACTTGACTAAATATATTTCAGGAATCTGCAAATAGATTACATTTGACGGGCTACTAAGCTGGCCAATGTGCAAGGTCTGAAATGTAATCCGATTCTAACATCCGCTATTCTGCATAACGAATACAGGCAAAGTACAAATTTATATATGACAGTCTTTGTGAAACCGAAAATGACCACGGCACACTGAAACAGCAGTCCTCGATCCCCTTTTTATAACGTTCTTTTTTGTAAATTTATTTCCAGTTAAGCACAGCTGGCCAATTACGCAAGACCTGCATAATAGAGTATGTGGGGTTTAGGATGAAGGCCTCCCTCACTTATTTATTGCCGTTATTGTGTTGAATTCACAGTCGTCTCTCGAGACCAGATTCCAAGAAAGCGTACTGATGAAGGACGGTATAAAACTACCTTTTATTGTAAGTTATACATTACAAGGCTCACTTGTTAGCTAGCAAAATTCAAGTGAGAGAGACACATTCTGGGCAATTGTACCACATTTACCACAGCAATACAACACACGGGAATACATAGTAAGGGACTGGGATAGTAAACGAGAAAAAGGAGCTTCACCGGATGGTAAAGGCTTTAAAAAAAGGAAGCGTGGCTCCATTGTCTTAAGCACAGCAACTTGTGACGGTGCCCTCTCATGGCCAGAGCATTATTCTGTGAGGTTCGCCGGAGAGGTATCAACTTTATTACAGCACGCCTAGTGCTATCAGAACATTTACCATGCGTAATTACTGAAGGTACATGTGGAAAAGAAATGCATGATTGGGGGACCGTTTCTTGTTTCAGGAATGAAAGAAAAAAATCATAAATCTGTGCTTCAAAATAAACAAAATCCTCGAGGGAAAAAAAAATAAAACCTTCCAATTCCAAGGTGTTCCTGGCTCTTTTTTTGGGACATCTGGCTGCCATTCCTACCTTTGCAAAATGCTTTTTAATTGCAGCATTAATCAGATGTCTAGTATATCACTGCAAAGGTCAGCACATAAACTAGGTGTTTATTTGAGGAAGACTTGTCATAACAAGATAAAATTGTCAAGTCTTGCTGAAAAAGCGCACTAATTCTGACACCACACTAATTAAGCAGTAGTTCTTTTCCAGAGGAGAAAAAGGTTAAAATACCCTCACTTTCTACATTATAAACCACTTTGCACATAAATGGCCATAGTTACTAGCTAAAATGTTTTTCTATTCTCCACACAGAACTGGGTTTTGCTGAAGTAAGGGGGTCACGTATAAAACGTTTGCAACACGTGTAAAGGAAGATTGAGCTGGGATTTCTCCTCCTTCCTCCAAAAAGAAAGAAAGAAAAAAAAACTGGTTATTGATGAATAGAAAAAAAGACATTGACAGAGATTCATTAGGACACAAGTAGAGAATTGATTTATTCTGTCCCAAGGTCCGCGTTCAGTACATTTAACGAGCTTCGCTCACTCTTCTTTAAACTTACTGAGGGATAGCGTCCATGGCAGCAGCAGCATCCTGGTGCGCTCCTCAGCCCATCTGGAGGGAAGCGTGGATGGATTCTCTCCGCGGGGAGCGGGAGACCAAAAACAGGTGTGCCAGCGGCAGCATGATTTAGCGAGACCAAACGCCACCCCATGAGAGGCCGAAGAAGTCCGCTAAACCACTTCCCTGCTTAAATAACTGTTAAATAAACAGGCCAAAGTTAAGTCCCTGAACTACCATAGTACTATATAAAAAGGAAATCCTTGCCATATCACAACCTCTGTAGACGGGAAAATGTATGACGCTGAAAATACTGACAGGCCTGGGCCATCCCCACGATTATGGGCCCATCACAAGCCTTCGCGGACTTGTTTTGGGAGGCACAGGCAAAGATGACAGGTGGTCATCCTGAAAGAGAGCAACACTTTGGGTCAGAACCCCTTTTCTGCCTGGCCTTGCTTGTGTATAATCCCGGGTCTGGTTCGCATCGACAGGGTGCGTGCGTTCCCTCTCGGAAGCATTGCTCTTTAATTACGATGAAAGGCGGTAACCTGATAGCGCACAAATCCGGGTGTTACATGGCGATAATGAAAAAGCAACTTAATTCCTTGGAAAGCAGTGCTACATGTGCCCTCCTGCGCCCCTGCCTTGAGCCTCCACTTCCTGTTGGGTTTAGTTGAAAGCTTAGGGGGCTCAGGCCATGTTTGCAAAGCCTTGCAGTGATTTAGCTCCTACAAGGTCTGATATGGTCATATTTGCCTAGAGTCTGCATAGAACGATGGGTCAAACCTCGATCACAGCTGCTTTGCATTACAGCACAGCTTATTCAACCAACCACAAGGCTCCAACACAAAAGGTGATCTCCCATTGCCATTAACCAAACGGATTACTTCAGAAACTGTTCCAGGACCTGGGAGTAGAGCTTAATTGGCACAGATTCTAAAATTCCTCACAAATGAGCATCCGCAGTCAGCAGGAATTCTATGGGATGATTTATCACAGTTTCATATCTGTCCATCTGTTACCAAGCTCCTTTGAAAAGGTAGAGGCCCTGTGGTATGTGCATGCCAATTGTCTGCAGCGCTTGACACATCTCCTCTTTCACCAACTCTCCAATAAAGCACAGGGCTTTTTAACTTAGAGGGGAAAACCTTCCAGTGAAGAATCCATCAATACCAATAACAGAAAATGAATGTTTCTGATTCCACAGGTACTGCAGATATTTTTTCCACAATGCGAGATGTTAACAACTGCAGTGATGCCCACGCGTATGGGTGCTAGATGTCCAACAGGGCAGACGGATTGGCTTGGCCTAGCTAAAAACAGTAAATCGTAACTCTCGCTATTTTAGACTATACTTTATTCACAGGCTAGTTTAGGGTTCATGAACTATTTTTTCTAATGCTTCAATTTATTTATTGTCATTTAAAATGATATTTTCCCATGCGCTGAGTTAGTTTTTATTATTATTATTATTATTGTTATAAAAGTATTATTATCGCCTCCCCAGTGTCTCCCAGTGGGTAAAGAACAGACTGAGCCCTAGGAGCTGGAGCACACCGGTTCAAATCCAGCTCATGTCATTAGCCGACTGTGAGAGCACAGCGCTGCCGTAGCTGGGCTAAATCAGCAGGTGTTCTTTTAGCACTTCGCTAACCGGCATCTCCTTCCCAGACACCTGCAGGCTTCCAGCACTGCAGTCAGTGCTAAACTTCTCCTGCGGGCTGTGTAGCCTGCAGAGTAGAAAAGAGACGAGTGGCTCAAAGCACACCTGTGTGTTGGTGGATACATTAGCCCAATTGCCAACTCTAAATTGGGTGGGAGCAAATACTTCCAAATAAATAAATAACAAATTTAGGGTTCATATAACCCTTGGCCCTGAATTGACTTTTCCTGTGTGAAGGGAACCATGGATACATCTTAAACTAATGATTGCTGCCATGGAAACGGGGGAAAGGTAGACCCTTTCCTGTGACAAGTTCCAAAAATAACCTGCCATGATTCGTTTCCTGATGGACAAATGAGGTCATACGTAGTTTAAAGAGAATGATAGTCTGCAGTGGGCACTCCAGCGGATTAGACATGGAGCGGCCATAAACCAAATCCAGCGTGACAGTCTGGATTAGTCGCCTGCAAAATCTTTCCCTAAACAAGCATCATAAACCTGCCTTCCACTACTGCCACAGAGGTTACAGGCAGTTGGTCGTTCCTGCCTTTGATGTAGGGGATGAAGACATCAAGGGGTTATAGGCTATGAACACTTGAACAGATGCCCCACAAAGACCCGCAGACGCCTGCAAATGGTGCCTTTGCGATGCCCTTTACCTGAGGTGGATTGCCCATGTCAAAATTATGCTATGGAATGCTAATTCCTACGTACGTCTCAGCACCTTTACGGCCTTTTTGACAGTCTGACTTTTGACTTCTTCATTGCCTAGAGTGGTGGTGTTTCCAAGAATGTTTCTAAGCTACTATTATCATTACTATCAAATTTGCTTAACACACATGCTTATTCAAAGAGTGTTACATAACTCGTAAGTTTTACAATTTTACACTTCATCTGTTTATACAGCTGGATGTTTACTGAAGCAATTCGGGTAGAATATCACTCCTAATGCGTGAGAGTGCAACATTTTGTTCACACGTCCAGTGCCTGAACTATTGTGTCAGCGCAAGGAAGCGGATTTGTCCTGGTTTTGGAGCCCAAAGTGTCCATAAATCATCCCACTCCACTGGGACTAACAGCATGAGCTGTAAACCTTGATTCATGTTTAGCTAGTTAATTGCTGGGTTTGACTGGATAAAACCCATAACGGAGTACGTTCAAGGGCCACGTCAAAGCCTGTGACGACAGGAAATTGATTTTTTAAAATTTCTTCTACATAGTTTTGGAAGAGACCAGAGTTTTGTATAATTTAATAATTAATTAGAGACACACACCCCAAATTTTTGCAGGTACTTGTGGAAAAATTCAACATAGGATTTCAGACCTGTAGGAACTCCGTATTAATGAATATGATACTAATAACAGACATCATAATAAATGTAAAGAAATGCCAAGCTCTGCTGTTTTTAATGAGGTGCCGTTATATGTGTAACTGTATATTGGTAAAGAATTTAAATGGACTACATCATTGGTTTGAATTTAATCTGAAACTAGGGACAAATAAATCTGTAGCAACTCTTTTTTTGCATTTAAAAAAAAGTAAGAGGTCAATGCAGCGCGGAGCATTGAACAAGGCGCCAAGCTAAACGTGGGGAATCCAACACTCGTTTTTCTTTCCCCTCAAGAATGTGATGGGTTCATGGAGTATTTTAATAATTTCTTCAGATTTATGAGAAGTTATGATGTACGTCCAGCGTGCTGACGCCTTTCCAACATTAACATCCCGGGAATATTACACTTGGACCGGTGCAACAGGACTGACAGGCATGCTCCGATATTGTTCAAGCTCTTAATGTGAAAAGCATGTCTGCTCGCTAACAAACCATAAAGAGCTGCCATCACCAACAAGTTTTTTGAGACGAGTCTCTCTGAAACCCACATGCATACACGCGTGCGCGCGCGGCAGACACGGAGGCACATCCGCGGGGATCCGAGTCCTCACTTAGAGTCCAACCCCGATCTCCCCACAGGCGCGCGGCTTTACTGCTGGTGAAAGCAGCCAAAAACATCCAGACCCCTCAGGAACGTGGTGATGTAAATGCAGAATGGATCAGCGTGTGAGGCTATTACATGCTTAAAGAAGTCATTAAGTGTCTCAAAACGGCCCGTCTAGTGGTGCCCCAGAAACACATTCCAGCCTCCTCCTCTCCTGCTTCATGCCCTTAAACAGTGATGAGACACCAAGGTTCAAATCACTGGCTATGGTATGCTCAGCCTATGCAAAGACAGTCTGTACCTCCTACCAGGCCCGGAGAGTGAACAGTCCAGTACAGCTGGAGCATCAAGCCTTATTGGCATTTCAAACAATCACAGAGTGGGGAAAGGCCTCAACAAAGATACATTAATTGAATACGTTGATGCATAATGCAACGTTTACATTATTTTTCAAATCACTGTAAGCCGTTTACCAAGCAACATACTATATTTCAGAAAGTAATATGAAAGCAATAACAAAGACTAGCATCACCACTCTGCATTAGACAGTGAAGATTCCTCATAAGATATCTTCTAAAAACAGAACTATCTCCAGCGACTCCCAATGACATCGTAACTTTGACAAAGGACCAATAAGGCAAGAAAATGTAAAAAGGGCAAAGAGTGGCCATTTTTAAAATAGCAATCCAGCAAGCTATTTGAGAGTAAGGTCGCCCAAGTACTGCGGTAACAGCATTTTTTTTTTGGATCAGGGAAAATAGCCACTGCAATCACAAACCTGAGATAACGGGGCTTCACAACGTTAGAAACACTAAAACACAATGCAGCCTTTCATCCATTCGTTAAAGACAAGAATCCAGGAGGAAACGGTGATACAACAGGATGGAGCAGAGGCACTCGGGAGAAACAATGGGGTAACCTTGGCTGAGCGCAGCGGTAAGGGCAGATCCCGACCAGGGGATTCGGCTCGACGTGAGGATTATGCTGCTACTCAACCATGAGCCCTTGTTGTGCAGATTGCAGCACAAAGGAAACCCCCTGGGCTCTCAGACATCTATACGCATCTCCTGGCAAAGCCCACATTCTCCATTACACCGCAGGTCAAGTGCCAACTTGACAGTACTGTTGACTGGCCTGCTACAATGTAGATATTTTTGGTTGTTATATATATATATATATATATATATATACACACATACATACATACACACACACACACAATCTTTTTTTTTTACTTTTACAATTATACAAGAACTGTAACAAGGTATAGTAACAAAGCCATTTAACACTTGTTGTGAACCATATCAAAACAAAACCATTTCCTGTGAGCAAAAAACAACTTTTAGATGAGTAGGGTTGAAAGAGAATGGCAGGAATCGGGCAAACGGACTGGCAGGCCACAATCAGGCAAGAACAAGAGTCACGAGTCCTCGTCACGAATGGGCTACAGCGGCAGACGGCCACACAGATTTCTACTCCCTTCAACTAGAAAATAAATAAATAAAAATAACCGGCTCCAGGGGGCATGC
>JAOVYW010026234.1:0-30265 GCA_025775045.1 Hiodon tergisus | reverse complement strand
TGCTGACCAGGTGCATCCCTTCATGGCTACAGTTTACGACCGAATACTAGATGGGTGAACCCAATAAACTGGCCACTGAGCGCATATCTGAGTAGCACCTGAGTATGCTGAACTAGAATTTGTATAACTTAAAGCACTGCCAGAAGAGAAGGCAGAGGGATGGTTACCATGAAAAATGAAGTCTATGCATTACCTTCTACTGTAACGCCACATGTCCTCCTCCCGTAGCTCATCAGAGACCTGCATGAACAGCTCCCCATCCCATGCATTCTTGAATGGAAATGAGTAGGAAAATTACCCTACAAACTGGGAAATTAAATGCTTTGAATCAGGCGGGCTATATAGAAGGGTGTGAATCAATTAATCTTCCAGGAGTGCTTCAGAGGGAGGTACATTCTCGTGAACGCAACATTTGATTTTCAGATTGCGGAAAAGAGTCGCCGGTGGGAAGTCAAACTTTTGCCTTAGCTGACCAGACGAAATTGCCCATCAACATATAGCCTTCATCTAAGCGCGAAAATCCCCTCTTTCTCCAAATTCTAAAAAAGACAGTGTCAGACTGAGATGAGGGAAATGTATGAGACACAAAAGAGTAGTTCTTTACTTGACCCCCGATTTTCAGGGAATTCACGCTATGAAGGCGTTCTGTGTTGTGGAGCCGGGTGAACAAATCTTGGGGAAAAACGTGAAGCAGGAGGCGAGGTATCGACATTGACACACCTTTCAAAGGCGAGCAACAATGGAAGATTTGTCTTCTCAGTCTCAATAAATCCTCTTAGCCAATATCAGCACGCAGGCCTTACCAGTTTTGTGAAGTTGTCTGGCCCCAGTAATCCGCCATAAACTCTGTGGCCCGTCATCCCTCCACTCCCTCCGGTATATCAATAATTTTTAAATCTGGATCCCCCCCCCCCAGACCGCCACCCTTCACACGCAGCTGAACATTCTTCGCTTGCGGATATTGAAGCCGCCGCTCGAGAGAAAGAGGACTAAATTTATTTCCGTGGCAGCGTTTCCCATCATTCTGATCCTTACACCAGCTCCGATAAGGAAGCAAACAGACGAAAGGGACACCGCCATTGATTGATAAAAAAACATCGAATTAGACAAGTCTTCTTCAGCAAGAAAGATATCTGCAGAGGATATATATACAATAAAATATATCTTAAGTATGCAGAGGGGAACTAAAAATAACATGTCTGCACACTAGCGCCCCCCTTGTTGTCTTTTTGATAGTCTCACTGATATTTTCATTTAATTGCCATCAGAAGAGATCGCAGGCATTTTTCCCACATCAAGAGAGGAAATTTAGGTAAGATAAAGCCAAGCTTTTCTTCATGGCCATCTTATGGACAGGTAAGCAATATGAAAAAGTTAAATTGCCATACATATATTTCTGTCACATTCATTTACCTTCAGCTGTCATGACTTGTCTCCTAAGAGACATATTAGGTCATAATCCGTCCCTGAATTTTTCTGAGCATATGGCATTTTAATTTGTGTTCATTTATTTAAGCCAAACAGACAGGAAGACAAAGAATAGGAATCAGATATGTGTAGCGATTATACTGCTGGAAAAACTTGGCTATACAGCTACCTAGCACCTGGCTCAGTCAGCATATCATATTAAAATGTCATACAGTGCAGAAAGTCAATAACAGTGAGTGCATGGTTTAATCACAGTGCATAAACAAACATTCCTTTGTGTTACACTGAAATCACAAATCTGCTGAGTGAATACAAATGTTCACCCCCTGTTAAACAAGTTACGGCTGTGCATTCTTACACAGCCATTTGATCCAGGATGATTACATTCCCGCAGGTTTACTTTAATAAAATACAGTAACACTCTTTCAGTGACAAAGTACATTATATCCTTTGTATTTTAATAAGGTGTGTTTTAATTATCATCATCTATAGTTTAATTTGCCAAAAAAAAGCATAATCTTTAGGGAAACTAATTTACACTCTAAGCACCTGATAGGACTGCCCAAACGACAAACAGAAATGGAGCAGGTCAGAGTTAGAAACATCTGAAAGTGGAGAAATCTTCACGATAAAAACTGTCATTTTGGCAGCTATTCAAATTAAACTGAACCCATTCACAGCGGAGGAAGCAAGACTATGGGATATCTAGGCCTATAGTTCCTCCCCGAGTCATCATCTAAACAATAAGTTCATTAAGAACTCAATCTGCAAATTGCAGCTATAGGTTAATGTTTTACACTATGAAAACATTAGTCGTATTAAAAAGATAATGTCAGGAGAGTTCAATGTTCTTTCCTGTACTTCTGGGAAAGGTTGTAGAATAATAATAGTGTCAAATCTAGCACTTTCATTCGTGAGGTCGTTGTACTGTCACATATAAAAAGAATTAGGCTTTGTTTTAGTCCATGAAATCCATGTATTAAGCAATGTCAAAGTCAGCATTTCGGGTTCCTTCTCTAAACTTCATTCAATTCTGATACCTTCTGTGTTACATTTACTTTATTCCTAAAGAATAAACTTACATCAAATTGAAAAGGATACCCATGTTGTATTTGTGAAATGGCTCAAATTTGATTTAGTAGCCATGGGTCTGTTATTTTCCTTCTATGGACAAATAAAGGAGAAATATTCCTACACCTCTGCGGTGTTTGGACAGGTGGGTGAAGAATACCAGTCCTTTTGACTTCAGATGCCAAACAAAGCTGGAGCATGGCTTGAGAACATTCTGAGTAAAGAGAAATTAACAAACTAAACCGTATGCATTCAGGCCTTGTTATATTTTTCTGGGCGCTAGAAATTAAATACAAGGCTTGCTTGCTAGCGGTTCTGTAATTACCTTGTGACAGCATTCAATCGAGAAGTTCTTCAGCTGATATAACCAGTTAAGGCCAAACCGTGGATGAAGTGAGAATGTGAGAGGGAGAAGGGGGTGGGTCCTGGAAATACCCACCTTATCGCTATAAGGGCTTGCTTTGAGATAGGATGCATGAGGATAATTTTGACACAGTTTACCTTGCAGAGCGCAATATGAAAATATGAAATTTAGAAATTAAGATTAATTACAATGCAGTAATACCTTTTGGTTGGATACAATTCTGCTTCAAATAAGGATAATGGAACAGTGGAACAGGCATTGGCATATTATCTCAAGGACACACCTATCTGGACCACTCAATGAGGATATTTCAAATGTCAGATAATTAGAAGTAATCTCACCACTACCCTGTTGGAACATCAAGTTAATTGGTATGGAAACCACCAAGGATTAGAGTACGCTGCTTTAATGTGTGTGTTTACAGCCAGGATGAGCATGCATTGTCCAACTGTCTCTGCACACTCTCTGCACACTCTCTGCACACTCTCTGCACACTCTCTAGATCATTGCAGGGAATAGCATCTGAATCCAATTTGTAAGATTTTGTTAACAAATCTGAAAAATCTTTTTTTTAAATGAATAAATTAACTTTTCAAGACGCTCCAAAGAGGATTTTAAAGTCATGCAATCTGATTTAGAGAATTTGCTTTTTTGTGTCAGACTGCAGGGCATATCTGAGGGTTAAAACTATCCATGTTAACCGCAGGGTTGCAGAAAACATTATTTATATGATGTCTGTAAATGCCTCTTTTCCTGACAAATCAGCAGTGTCTGCAAAAACAAGGCCAAGGCTTTATGAGAAAAGAGCGCCTCTGATTGATAGTTCTGATTAGGGGTGGGAACCCAGTAACTTTGGCATCATGTTTTATTGTATGCTTCATTTTGACATGGAAAATATTTTTTGCCACAATACTGTGTTAATTGCACCAACAAATCAACTATAATTTGTCTCACTTCTTCGTTAGCGGTTGAGTTTAATTAAAACATGTAAGAGATGTTGAAAACAAAACAAAAACAAACTTTAAATCACTGTCATATTCTAAACGAATACTAACCTTCTCCAAATATGTCAATGTTACCCTTCATGTCATATGCATCTAATTAATTGCCAAGCCAGTGGGAATGCAGGGTAATTGCTTGTTGGGTGACGCTCGAATGCAATCCGATAGATTACTAGAACCTGCATCTTAAGAACACAGGCTATTTAAACACTTAGAGACTATTAACTGTTTCCCAGTGATCACTGGTTGAAAGCTGAAATTTCACCAGAGGAATTTGGCAGGAAACAACGGAAAGTTTTCAGCATGTGGAACTCTCATGTCACCCCTGATTCTAATCACGGGGGGAACTGTAAACATCATGACATCAGAGTCATGCAGACCATCCTCCTGTACATGTCATAGGGTAAAACTGATTGCACAAGGCTGGTAATTTAAAGCAGATGCCACGACAGGAGTTTTTCAAAAGATCCTTTTCTTTTCCCAGAACTAAATTCACAATACAGTAAAGGAACAATGTATATTTAATAGTATGAATTGATTATTTAATTAGAATTGCCATGTAATATGGAAAAAACTTTTAAACAAACAGCTTCCACTAGTCGAGGAATACTAGTACAGTGATCTCTCTGTTAAAACATTAGACCATTAACTGAAAGTATAGGTGTTCTTTGAGAAAAAAACCCGGATTTTACAGAAACCGTTTGTGCTGCACTTTTTAGACAACATTAAAACCCTTAAGACCATAAAACAAACACAAAATTTATTTTAAATTATTTAAAGACTTATTTATATTGGGAGAACTCACAAGTCTTAAAAACAACTGGTTCAATGCAAGAAAACGGAAGCGAGTTCACCCACACACAAAGGATGAAAGAACCTTCATCACTTTTCAATTCAATTTTAGTACATTTATTTTAGCTCCATAGAACACTTTCTTAATCCTAATCATATAATCAACAAAGTAATTGTAGTTTCTTTAATATAGCCAGTAGGCCTTGTGAACAGCAGAACTACTTACTCTGGTTCGGATCATTATACACACGCACGCACGCACGCACATCAAATTCAGATCTTATCTACCGCCAGCAACATAGTTTGCCCTCATCGTTAAGGTAGCTCAGGAGTGGTAATTTCATTGGACTGTCTGGGTTAAAACAACAAGGGCCAGCTCATAAATGGAGGCCCTGCCCTTTGAAGCTTGTGCCACTTAGAAGCTAAAATACAAAGATTTCAATGGGGCGAGGAATTAAAAGTTGTAAAGAGAAGAATGTCACAGCGTGCATTTCCAATCCCTTGCAGATCTCTGCATAGTATGAAGAGAAAACGTATAAAGACTATCACTAATATGAATAGTATAGCAATTAAAACAACCTCTTATGATTAAATAGGTCCAAATTAACATGGCAGCACCAGTACACTTTCAATGACACAAGGAATAACCCAAATCTGTATTTAATAAGTTTTTTTCCTTTCTGGGTGTTAAATTAATGCAGACTCAAGGATGTAATTTCCAAGAGAAGGAACTGCTGTGTCATTTTGAATTTAATGGTTTAAAAAAGGGGGACAGGTATCCATTATACACATGAACATTCACAGAATAACCAAACTTTACACATTCCTTGTTACATAAGTGCATCTGACAAAGAGTGCTTTTTTTTGGGGGGGGGGAGACCCCAAAACGTTTTGCCATATACCTTCTAGTACAGCCTCTAATAGCCTCAATCACCAAACCATGATTTACAGAGCACCAACGAGGGGGCAGGCAGACTTTATTCAAAAGCTTGTTAAACCACCACTATGCGCATGTCAGTGTCTTGGTTTACATGAGACAATTTAATCTCTTCCGTGAAAAGAAAACACAAGTGACTCACAGACGCAGTTTTGTGCCGTTTTTCTTTGTATGCATTTTACATGGAAACGACATCGCTGACCTCTTCACAGCACAGAAAATACCCAGGGCTGAGGCTTAGGCAATCAAACATCACAATTTTCAGGTAGTTTTTTCCCCTGTTCACAAGTAAAACTATTATGATGAAAAGAGGATCAGTTGAAAGCCATACTTTCAAAATCATTCCCCTTCATTTTATTTCATTTCATTTAAAACCTAGCATGATGGAGGAAAACATCCATAAATATGTAAAACAGGCAGTTTATTTTCAACAAGGTTACACAGTTGTGGAAACATGCGCTATCAAATGTGAGACGACATCCTGTAACTGTTTAAAAAGGCAGATTGAAAACAGATTTGAGCACTCTGCCTAATGGCTTATTACAGACCGAAACAGCTCAGAAGCCCAAACAGACACATTTATATCCCCAACCTTTTACTGTAAATATAGAATAGATTAATTAAAGGAATAAGTAATCTAATCAATATCTAAACATATTCATCTATATCTGTTTTTTAATGTGATGGTATGCATGTTTCTATATCTCAGCTGTACCGTTTTATGATATTTATTGCATTGCTGTGAACAATAAAACCGCTTGAAAAGCAAATGATAATTATAAGAATATTATTGAAATAGACAAATTATAACATAAAACTAAATCTGAGCTCATCCTTAAACAGGCCAAATCAAAATCAAGACTGGTGCTGAATAAATATAAACAAGCCAACTGAAGGAAAAGTATCAGTAACTTTTCAGACAGGGGAATTTGCCAAAGACCATAGGAATTTCTAGGAAAGATGAAAAGCCTGGCCCAGTGCATTTTCGGAGCAAACTTTTAAAACCTTTTATTTATGAGGGCAAAACTGAAAGGAGGGATACACTGCACTCCTTCTTCCACCTACATAACATTCCCAGGGGAATCAATCCTAACTTGGAAGGAGAAATATGATTGACCAGTAGAACTTTCCAAAAGAGCCAACGACATAAAGCACAAGGTCAGGTTTCAGTTAGCATTAGCCTGACCCAAGGCTCTTCACCAGCTGCGGAGAGATGAAAAAGTCATATTTTGGCTATTGTCCTCTGTATGTCATCCCAGCATTTTAATTTATTTTCCAGAGTTTATTACTGCGGCACATGACAAAATCACTGGACATGGTGGAGCACACCTGTTGTACCTGCTTAATGAAACACTATGTGCATCAGGGATACATCCAAAAGTACATTCTTGCTACCTTCCATTAATGAATGGATGGGAGTTAATAGGGTTAATCCCTATGATAATTATTTAAATTATTATTATATTCCATTTTTATTGGTTTTTGCTGCCAGATATTTACTGAAGCAATTTGGTCTAAGGACCTTCCTTAGGAGAACAACATTTGGAGTAGAACTAGCAACCTTCTGGTTTCTGGCCCAAAACCTAAGACACTACATCTGTCTTTTGCCAATAACGATGCAAGGGGGTGTAAATTAAGCGAGTGCTATATTGGACAGACACAAAATCAGAGAGAGCATGTTTAATGCAAAATAGTGCGACAAAAAATTATTTTTAACAGTAGTTAGACATAACATACAAGTGCTTTCAGGAACACCCTTTACATGAAGCTGAGAACTGTTAAGTGTCTCAGCTAGTCACTGTTCCCTCAGTAGAGTTCTTCTCATACGACTGTGATCTCACGGAATCAAGCAATACCAGTGCAGTGACTTCTCATATGACTGTGATCTCACGGAATCAAGCAATACCAGTACAGTGACTTCATACGACTGACCTCACTGAATCAAGCAATACCAGTACAGCGACTTCTCATATGACCGTGATCTCACTGAATCAAGCAATACCAGTACAGTGACCTCTCATATGACCGTGATCTCACTGAATCAGGCAATACCAGTACAGTGACCTCTCATACAACTGTGATCTCACAGAATCAAGCAATACCAGTACAGTGACTTCATACGACTGACCTCACTGAATCAAGCAATACCAGTACAGCGACTTCTCATATGACCGTGATCTCACTGAATCAAGCAATACCAGTACAGTGACCTCTCATATGACCGTGATCTCACTGAATCAGGCAATACCAGTACAGTGACCTCTCATACAACTGTGATCTCACAGAATCAAGCAATACCAGTACAGTGACTTCTCATACAACTGTGATCTCACTGAATCAAGCAATACCAGTGCAGTTACTTCTCATACGACTGATCTCACTGAATCAAGCAATACCAGTGCAGTTACTTCTCATACGACTGTGATCTCACTGAATCAAGCAATACCAGTGCAGTGTCAAGTAATTAAGCTCTTAAACAAACAAATGAATGACCTGATTGGACTTATTTAGTGAATTCTTGTAGAATAAATGGTGTTGAAAAAAAAAACTCAGGGACAGAACTGAACATTCCCAAGTTAAAGTTTGGAGGATGAAAACACCTTTTGGCCTGTGCTCTTTGAGTAGTACCCAACACTCAATAGATCCAATCTCATATACCTTTGACATCTTTATGGAAATAACGAGTCCTTTTCATATTCCGGAGCACACTGGAGGTTTACAAAGGCCATGCTGAGCAGTTCAGGTGGTAAAGCGGTAACTCAATAGTACAGAGACAACACTGGCAACAATAGTTCTTCAGTACTGCTGTCTTCAATAGCCTCACGTTTATCCCCAGCAAGCTCAGCCTCCCCCGAGCCAGCAACAGCACCACCCTCCAGTCTGCATGTCATACAACAGCTTATGCTTCTGATTGGATGCCTACAAGGTGCAGTACTAAAGAAGCCATAAAGACAACAGGATAAAATGGCTACAGAATATGATATTTCCTCCACAAAACTCAGAATCATTTATTGGCTCATGCTGATTTAAAGTGGTTTACAGCATACTGTGCTTAGCTGCATGGGGTTTCCTTTATTCCAATACCACAGCCACATTTCTTCATCAGAAAGCCTGCGTGCACCAGTATAAATGGCCATCAAGACTGTGGCAACATCTCCTTGCCAAAAGTCTTTGCAGATTACTGACTAAAGGAAATTATCCTTAAGTAAGCAAGCCATTGCAATCATTTAATATTCTGGCATGGCAAGCAGGAGGCCCTGCTTCTACCCTTAATTTTTTTTTTTTTTTAAGCAATATCATTTAAAATAGATAACACAGATGAATCAGCCTAGTCTTTACGTTACCTTTGCCAGGTTCATAAGCAAATTAAATAAACATTACTCAAAAGAGAACGCTTTAAATACCTCATTTTCAGAGTGCTGTAGTTCTTATTAAATATGAACTGCAGTTGATAGAGGTAACAAAAAACAATGAACATTCTTTTGCTAAAAATGTATAATTGTAATTTCATGCACTCAGAGGGTGCAAAAGTGGCAAGCATGCTAAAAGTGCGCCAAAATGTTATTAACATTGTCCTTACATTATCATGGAGCCAGAGGCAAGGATGGAATACAGTTTTGTCCAAAAGAGAGCTGCCAAATTTAGCGGTTCATTTAAATATTAATAATAAAAACACCACCACACAATACCTAATACTTAACTGTACACAACAATATTCAGAAATCTAAATGAAATGGGTTTTGGACACATGGATTCACTTTTGGCTGTAACAAGTGCTTCGCAATAATTTAAAATTGCGGTGTTGATTTAACAATTTTGAATTACATTTGAACTGTCACTCTTGAAGTGTCCATGTTTAACTATTTGTGCAATTAACTTTCAGCGTGACTCATCTGCACCAGTTCAATGGGACATGGATACCGATGGCTGAGGGAATATACTGGCTGCCAGGCTGCCTTTAAGTTTTTTGAACCACAATCCACTGACACAGCACACGAGTTAATTTATGAATGTTATTGCAATACTATTTCTTGTCTTGGTGGACTCCCACCACTTGGATTTCTTGACAGTAGGGTTCTAGTGACTTGCTACGTTGCCATAAGGGCCACTCAAACCAGTATCCAAAAAGAAACTGATATACTCAATCAATTGATTAACTCCAAGGAATAACTAAACACTAAAACAGGAACAAATAGCTCAAAACACTGAATGATAGTTACATGCAAACACCTTTGCAAGAACTACTATTAATGGTAAAGAAAATTCAATTAAAAATTGCCAGCGTTGTGTGTGTGTGTGTGTGTGTGTGTATTTGTACCTCGTCTCTGCCCAGCAGTTTCACAGACACACAATTTCAGTAGTCCCATTGGAATAGCGTCCTCTCTTTTCCATAGAGCCACCATTTTCCACAGCACCCGTTTCAAAATCTCTGCAAGAAAATCTCTCAAAACTGAATTAAGACTAGTGCAAAAACACACATTGAGTTCTGTGTCAGCTTACTTGTAGAATTCTCCCTTGACCATTTCTTCCTTTTGGCTTGTCCAGTACAACGTAAAAATTTCAACAGCCAACTCATAACTCGACTTCGCTACCTATGACATGTTTGTCGACAGCTCATCATATAGGACAAAAATGTATCCGCTGTTAATCACACTTGGCGTATTTACAAAGACCCACACCATTAGGCTACTTAGACGACAATCTCATGAATCGCCTTTATATTAGTTTTTGATAGACAAGCAAAGCACACAGACACCAGTGAATTCGGGAAAACAAAGCGTATGTAGCATTTAAATATAAACCAAATATAAAACCATTCAGCATTTAAGAGGAAAAAGCATGATTAAATTGCATTAACCAAAAACCTTATTTCCTTCAAGAAAAACTGAATAAACTACGGTGGAGCTTATACTTAGCAAATTTCCCTCACCCCAGGGCAAATCTGCCTTTGAAGATTTCCTACTGCCTGGGTTAACACAGGATTAGGAGTTCAAATCTCCAGCCTCTTTATCAGCTGTGTCCAGTGGTGTGGGTTTTCTCCTTTTCACAGGTCTGCCCATCCATTTAGAAACCACCCTAAAACAATGTCCTACACATCAACTGTGGCCAGACTGGCTTAAATGCGGACATACCACATTCATCTGATTCAATCATTTATACCAGAAAAAACTCTAACCCTAACCCAAGTCTATACATTCTGTTAATGACTGACTGCTATCCTTTCACACGTTCCCAGTTGCACAAAAAGCTGAACATTCCCCATATTGAGCTGAAACTTCAGTGGAGTATCAGTATGTTAGGTAAAATAATTCAGGCCAGTAGCCCTTATTGGTAGTATTGGGGCCCACCCCCCTTTCAGTTAAATGTAATTGTTACAGAAACAGTAAAGCAGACAGGAGCATTGTAACACACAAGCACCAGGGAACACAGACTGCAAATGCAGGCTTTTCCTCATTTGAAACGTGAGTGGGGCTTTCCAATTCCACTATAATCACATTTTTTAAATTAATGCCCTTTTCAGAAAATCGACTCTCCTTTTTCAAAACCTGGCACAATACATTGTAGGTTCAAGGATTTCTATTAGCAAGTGAATAAATTACCATATGAATGTCCCTGCCGAATATTCCCCCCCACACCTTTTTATTGGGGGGACTGCAGTGTATGAGAATTGAACCTCCTGTGGATCTGCATACGCCCTCTTCAAGGAGGTAAGGCTTTAGATCATTTTAAATGATAATAATAATTAAAACTTGCACGCTAAATGGACCGCATTCCGTTTAGCCACAAAGACTGCATTAACTCTGATAAATTATAATGAATAATATTCGCTGTGTATGTGCGTGCATACAGGGCAATAAACCACGTGAAAATTTGGGAATAAAAATGCCTTCCAAAATAGGGTACGTCGTGCAACGACTGGGGCCCAATGACAACTATCATTTTCAGATGTCAACATGTGGTACAGACTGATAGAATCCAATAACTTAGAATGGAGTCATACTTCCTAATCCGCAAACTAAAAAGCGGGTGAAATTTAGTAAAACGTCGTCCTATCTATAAAGTTCTTGTCCATCCCCCTCATCCAAATACCAAATGGCAGAACCCGGGAACCTAGCCCGAAAACAGGAAATTTCGACATCTGTTACCCCCCGTAGAGAGCTAAATGGATTAGCAAGACCGACAAAGACAAGAGATCACTTTCAAATATGCATCTGATTAACACGTTCACTATTCCGGGCCTTCAGTATTCCATGAACAATCTCGGTTGAGATTCCCTGCCATTTAAGTTTAGAATTTCAAGTGGTTCTCCAAAGTTATTTCAACAGCAGATAAACTGCATTGGTTATATTTTTAACTGATTTCCCACATCTTCCATGTTTACAGCTGGAATGGCAACCTACTTAAATGATACTGCAAGTAAGTATATTCCCCATTTCCCAACATTTTAGGCTAGGATAAAATGCGTTAGCAATAAATACTGAGAAAACGCCCTCTTGCTTCCGATGATGTTCTTAGATGATGCTACCAATCTGATCTGATTTCAACAACCTTAGTTATCCAGCTGTAAAAAAAAAAAAAAAAGAAGAAAAAAAAAGTGTAGTGCAAAAATCAAAATCCTAATATTTCCTGGACACAAAACAATTATTGTTCACACGGGAAATTGACATCTATAAGTAGACAGAGCAGGCCTAAACATATTGAATATATAAAAAAAAAGTTTAAGCGTATGCCAAAACAACACAGGGCACTTAAAAACTTAACTTTTAAAAACGTATCCATCACTCTTCAACTCTGTGGTCTTTTTTTATTTATACTTTACCCATAAAGTATATGGTTTAAAAACAATGGGTTCCAATTAAAGCGCTAATTTATGTAAAAGTTGCCTGTGTTGGAAACCTAAATAATCAGATTTCAAAATAATGTAAAACAAAGCGCACTTACCTGTGCATCTCAACCTCGGGACCAACAAAGGCGCCAGTATCAGAGTTTTAAACAAATTGATGAAGAAACCCGACTTTATCCTTGAATTATGCATCGTTCCACAGAGTCACGGACTCTTTTGCAAACTTGTCTAAAACTTAAATTAAACTATTGGAATCGCATTCGATCCGTCGCGCAGGTATTGAAATCGGTTCTGATAGCTAGCTGGTTTTAAAGAACAAAATAGATCCCGTATTAACAGTAAAAAGTTTTAAACAAGAGAATAATGATGAATTTTAAAGATTTCAGGTGTGTGATAAATGAAACTCCTGTTTATAGTACTCTATTCGCAATATAACGGCGTATTTCATCCCTTAAAAATCAAAGGGAGACTATCGGCAATTGCTATCCCTTCCAAGCGTTTAGTAAATTATCCCCCTTAGAAAAAGTGAAGAAACACTCTTACCAGCCATGACGTAGCACAGAACTCTCCCAGAGGGCAGAACGTTTTGGAAGTTCTACATGGTATGGTCAATACGCCATCTACAGGGGAGAGCTTCCAGAGTTTAGAATTCGACAAATATTCAACAGGTACCTCGATTCCCTAAAAGGAAAATCTTTATTAACTTTCTACTCTACTGCATTAGAATAACCATATTTACTGCTATATAAAGTCTTATTGCATATCAATAACAACCTTTAACATTACAAACTAAACATTTCAGATGAATGTAAAATGTAACTAATTTACCATAACACGTATGCATTGTGATGGTTCAGTCTTCCTTAATTTATTTTGGTCAAAAATTGATAATTGGCAGCAATAGTGCTTATGCGTCTATGCATGCCATCTATTCAATTAAAAATGCAGGACAAATATCCATTTTGATTGGTAATTTCTACTGTATATAAACAACAAAGTTTATTTTAGCCATTTATTTGATGAATGTTCTTTTCAACCAACAGCAGTCACCGGAAACCAAGAATGCTCGTTAAAAACTGCATATTGAGTATTGGAAGTACAGATAGCACTTTATTTTGTTCTGTACAAAAAACAAAAACAAGAGCGTGTAAGTCTCATGCCAAAATTGATGACATTCAATCAGAAAATTTGATATAGTTAGTGCAAAATGTTAATCCTCTATTAAATCTTATTAGCAATAAAACTGCATCAAGAAACCTTAAAGTGCATGTATACTGGAATATAATTATTTTAGCAACAAGGATATCTTGCCATTACAAACTTAAAATAGCTTTGTAAACAATATAAATATTGCCAAGTTAAAGTTTAAAATATCGATTTCATGTCTCAAATATACAGATCAATTATGGACAATGAGTAAGAAAAGCTATTCATACTTTGGCTTGTTATAAAAAGCCCAATGGTCAAAAATGCACTCAATTACTTTTCATCTTAAAAATATACTCCCTTGAATTTAAAATAACAGTTTATTAGAAACAATTTTGCACAAGTCATACAATAGGGAAGAATGGATTTCTGAAAAGACAGAATCATAACTTTGGTCCAAATAAGAATAGAAGAAAATCAAGGTATTTTATTTGTTTTTAAAATAAATTAAAAAAACAAAGCTTAAAGAAATTAGTCGAATCTGGCAAAATATGTGCAAGTCATTCCACATATAACAGTGTTCATAAACCTTTGGTTGGTTCATTAAGACTTGAGAGAAAAAATATTCAACACAAGACCATCACAAGTGGTTTAGAGGGACCGACCCAGAATCAGACATCGTCAAATCCACTTGTTAGATTAATTTATATGCAAGACAGGTACAGGTGATCAGCAGTCTTTGTATAGTAGTGCATTATGATAAAAAACTAAACCGACAGGTGTAACGTTATTCTCGTGAATTCAGCACAGGTACGCACAGCTTGCTTGCACAGTGGCTTCCAGTCATCATTGTCCTTTTGCCCTTTTACTGATGGGAGAGCCGTAAAATGTCCCTTCCTGGTCTAACCATTGTTGTGGGTGACCTCACAAAAGAATTTTTTTAAAGAAAGAAAGAAACAGGCAAACTATATGAAGGGATGTGTGGAGTGCACCAGGTTCCATCCTGCAATAAAAGCTACTTCAGGATGGCCAGCGCGGCTTCCCGGATCACGGATGCTGCTCTGTCAATCTCCTGCTCAGTCTGCTTGATAGTCACCACCACCCGGATGCTGAGGAAAGACCTCAGCGTTAAGTGACAGGCACAGTGCATGCTGCTTACATCCCATATGCTACAGCAGGGTTCATTTAAGGGACCATTTAGAGATGTCATCAAGGACTGTCCTTAAAAAAATACATTACGCAATAGACAAGAATGATTGGGGTTAAAAAAAAGCAAAAAAGTTGCTTTTTAAAATGAACAAAGTAATAAAAAAACATAGATTCACTTTTTAGGTTTACTTTCTTACCTTGGTGGTGGAAGAAATCTTTCCTCCTTGTCTAAGTACCGAGCCTGGGTGAGGGCAATCTTTCTTTCCATACACTGGTAAGGAAGTTGCAGGGTTAATACAAAACCAAACTGAAACTCACTGAGAGCCTGCCTAAAGTACTTCTATATCCCAAATGTAGGCAACCCTGCAGAAATGTAATGGTAGGGTAAAGGACAGAACTACTCAGCACAAATAATCGAGGTAGCGCAATACGTCTAAGTTGGCTAATGTTTTTTAATGAAAATTTCATATAAATTACAGTTAAAAGCTAAATAAAACCATCTAGTAATTAACTAAAGTTAAATTTGTCTTTGGAAATTCTCTCTATTCTCTGTTTGAAATGCAGAATTAAATACGTAGATGTAGGTGGAGAAAAAATGATGACTTGTGGAAAAAGTCATTTCAACATTTATTTAAAAAGGAATGCATTTCATAATGCAATGAATGATTTCCATATTATGTATTTATTGATTTTAATATTTATTTTGTTTTTGAAAGCAAATATCCTCCATATAATATTAGCCAATGACTAATAATTATGTATCAAATATTTTCACTGTAATATAAATCTAATGTTTTCATGAACTGATAAACAACGCAATGAGAACCTAATGTTCTCTTCCTTACAACTAGGAAAAAATAGACATGCACTATGCAAATTAACTTTACAATACGTGTGTTTTCTATGAAATATGACAGATTGGGCATTACGCGTCACAGGACCCCGGTGACAGGATGGGCCCTTTCTTCAGTACTTACGTATTCCACAATGCTCCGCAGGGTCTTGACATCACTGTCCCTGGAGCCAGAGCTTCTCTCCAACTTCAGATGAAGGGCCGGGGTGAAAGACTCCCCAACTACCTTCAGGCCAGGAATTCTGCAAGAAGGGAGGGTGGGGAATAATTTGCGCCGTTATTTACACTCAAAGAGCAACACAGAGCCAACTCTGCAGGCTTGAAATATAATTTTTTCCATTAACTGAACACGTACGCGAGTCGTTTTGATCTGCTAGTATTGACCTAAAAAGACTCCGGGCACTGAAGTTAGATGTTTGAGACACCCTTTTCTTCCATGGAAAAATACAATACTTACCCAAGCAAAGCTTGGTGGACGTGTTTGCACTTCTCCCTCAGGAAGGTAAAAATCTCTGCAGAATAAAGAAAAAAAACACGAAGAAAAAATTAATCTGCGTCTTTATTCTCAGTTGGAGTAACCCATCTACTCATTTTTCATACAGTGAATAAAAATGAGTTTAGCTTGGCGAGGCATTTCCTGGCAACCTATCAACAGGGTTTACTGTGAAGTGGTAAGAGTGGGTAACCTCTACTCATCATACACAAAGATCCTCATTAACTGAGTAAATCAAAGGTGTATAATTTGAGCAATGTTCAAAATTAACAAGATATTCACCAAAAGGGCAATGGGATTAAAGGTACGTTTTAGGATGAAGGTATGTAAATGAAGTATATTTGTGAAGTAATGGACTACATAAATCTTTCGGAACGATACCTAGGTTGCAAGCACTGCATATGGTTTAAATAAAACAGGATCACATGCCTTTTTACTGAACAGTGAAAGGGACTCCTTCAGATATCTGATACTTTGAAAATCTTTTAGGATCTTAACCGATCTTAAAAGGTTCATTAAGTAAAGTAAATTGAATGTTTATGTGTGGTCAACATAACACAGAGGCCCGCTCATTGGGGACACCCTGGCGTGTACCAGTTGCACACGCAGTTGCTGCATATTGGATGCGATCCATTTTCCCGGCAAGGGTGGTGTATCCAATAAACTATCCACTGAATGTATAGAGGCGTGTCTATGAGAGAGAGTGAGTGTGTATGTGTGTCTATAAAGCTTTACGCTATTAAGGTTAGTTGTACCCACCTGGATCTTCCTCCATGATGTTGAGGGCTTCTATAGCAGCAGCAGCTAACATTGGGGGCAGGGAGGCAGAGAAACAGTAACCCTGCCCAGACAAACGCTGTGAAACAACACAGTGTTAGTTTACTGGAGATTACTAGTTCACACATTTTTGTATTCATCAATCAAACGGATCCCGACAACAAGAGCCTTTTTAAATATTTACCACAATAAAAATACATATACTCAATATACTCATCCCCTATCTACATATTTTATAGTTCTGTAACATTGCCAATGTAACTTCACTGCAAATGTAATCTTATTTTACCAGTTTACTTCTTACAAGATTTTCTGTTAAATGCATAAAGTCTACTTTGTGGCTTTAGAATACCTAAACTTTTTTTTTTTTGAACATAAAAATTAAATATTTGAATAAATTTTTTTTTTTGGAATTGTCAAATAAAAGTACATAATACATTTATTTGATTTTAGTAATAGGCAACTGCAACATATAATGTTAGCATTTGAAGGTGAGAAATTAGTCAGAAATACGCCTTTACGCTTTTACGAAATACGTTTGTTCAATGGCAACTGACAAAATACCTCTGACTTGTGAAATCATTTTTTGGTGCCCCCCCCCCCCCCGCCCACTTAAATGGGTTACCTTAATGAAGTTACCCTCAACATTGATTTTATGAATACAACACTCTGGTAATATTCAAAGTGGGAATACCTGATGATCTATAACAAAGGACCTTCCACAGCAGAAGCCACCAATTGCTGCAACAGCATTCTCCATATTTGCACTGATGAGGTCGATATCATCAATCTGAAACCAAAACACACACACACACACAACCTTAACACAATTTCTCAGGAAAACCGATTGCACATCGGTTATAGGACAGGCTACGGATTTGAAAGGAAATTAAACTGCTACTCACGTTTACTCCAAAGTGTTCCGTGACCCCTCGTCCGTGATCTCCCAGAACTCCAAAAGACAAGCTCTCTTCTAGAAAGATGCGTACCTTATACTTGTACTTCAGCCTCACCTGGTGATAATGTGGAAGACATTATTGTGGTAATTACTTCCACCTAAATGATGGAAGTTAAGAATGTTATGTCTACTGCCTTTTATGAAAACTCTCTTGTTAACATGAATTTAACTTTCATGATTTAATGCTAGAGAAGTAACAGGGGTCTCAATGAAGATTTAAACAAATTAAAATACTGTAAGCATCTGTTACACAAAATCTTACCAGGTCTGGAAGGGGACAGACATCACCCGTGTTTATATAGAGCCCCTCCACCACAATGAATCTCCTGGTCACTCGAGCTTTCCGAGGGTTCTAGAAGAGAGGAAGTACAAGTCAATCGCCGTATTCCATAAACAATCTACATTAGATCACCAATGAGCAACAAAACAGTCAAGCCAAAACACTTCCAACTTACCTTCTGATCTTCCACTTCCTGTTCTCTAAGCAGCCTCTCTAGGTCATCCATATCGTTGTGTTTGAAGTATTTGATGCAACTGCGGGAAGCTTGCAGCCCCTTCTGGATGGAGAAACATGCTGCTTCATCTCTGGGTATAGAACAAATCCACAGAACACCCATGAATGACAACGCACTACACGTGCGTTTTGACATCAGAGGGATACCTTGGAGAAATTACTCACACAAACACAATGTCCCCCCTCTTGGAGTAAGCGGGAATAGCACTAGCTATTGTTGCAAATCCGTAAGAATAGATTATAGCTTCCTCTGTTCTCATGAATTTTGCCAAACGATGTTCTAATTCCAAATGAACATCTGTAAGAGATTTGTCAGCTGAATAAATTGGTAGATCTTCCATGGATATTAACGATGAGACAAATTCACATACACAGTACCGTGAAAAAGTATTTGCTCCGTCTGATTTGCTGAATTTTTCACACAGACTTTTCCCTTTTCTTTTAGTGGGTTATAATAATATATATAGAGCAAAAAATTACACCAAAGTTTGGCTTCTTTCATTTGTTTGGTGTGCTAGGTAATCAAACATTCAATCTTTCGACAGGGGGCATATACTTTTTACTGTACTGTAAAAATTGAACATTAGCAATTTAATGATAGTTTAAGAAATTGTAAATAAAATTTCAGAAAACATAAAATCACCAAAGGTTCCATAAAATCCTCTTGGGCCACAGGTGCCAACACCATACTTTTTGAGAGATGTTAAGGCTTGTTTCTGCAAAGAAAAATCCAATTTAAAAAATAAATGTTTTCACATTCACACTTACTAAACTTGGCTTCACAGTAGACATTCAAAATAATTCACTGATTATTTCACCAATTCTGAAGCTCCGAGAAGCTGATTTCCACACTATTGCTCGGTTTCATTTCAAACCATGCAATATGAATGTTTGGACTGCATGAACTTTTGAAGAACCAATGGGCCAAACTTGAAACTTTTCAATGTTAAAACAACTGAGCTTCGGTATTCTGTCAGGATTGTGTGCCATGCGTGTTCAAGGTTCACATTAATAAAAATATGTTTCGGTCAGAGGTCCATAAAGTAATTCAGACTACAGGTAACATCAGGATTTTTGGGGCAGAGTTGCAGTTCCGAAAAGGCCGGTTTTAAGCAGATGCCAGACTCACTAACCACATTCCAGTGTTTTAAACGCACCTTTAAGGACTGCATTAAGGACCTCTACCCCCAAAAGCCTGATGTCTTCCTCTAACTTGTTAAACTCCATCATCGACTGATTGTTTATCCATCAGTACCAATGTGTGCCAGTTGTTTTATAAACTGTGGTACTTTATCGACATTAAAGCATTATGTACCATCTTTTACAATTATACTTCTGCTAAACCGGCGCCTGACCCGTTTACAAAAAATATATTTAGCAAATGAAAATCGTTTTTAACAATAGTGCCAAATGAACAAGTGTAAATGTGGAAGAAGCCCAGATTTGGAAAACAGATTAACACGAGGGAAGAAAAATGCGACACGGTACAGAAACAAATATGCCTGGGCTTAAAATCGGCAAGACTTTCTGAATTTCTTGTAAATGATTCAGAAAGATTCTTTCCTCCAGCAGTATTAATGTATAACTAAGGTCTGTCTTCCGTTTCCATTCATCCCTTTCCCTTTCCTTCAGGTTTGGCTTTCTTCCCTGATGCATGAATATTTCCATGAATAAAAGCCCAATTCCACAGTGCAATCAGAGATAAATTAAATTAAAATAAACACATGGCTATAGTTCTGTTGCACTGGAAAATAAACTAAACTAATGATTCTACCATGAGCGATACTGACCTTAACTCGTTCGTTGTCTAAGAGACCCAGAAAGTTAAATGAGGCAAAATTAATGCACTCTTTTCCGTTGACAACAATCTTGTGGCTTGGAGGGCTGCAAAGTTAAACACTTTAATTACTTAAAACAAACAACTTAAGAGAACAGGGATTTCATAATCTGTTCACAAACTCAAGGACAAACTGCTGATTTTAGATTATAATGCAAACAAAACATTTAATGAACATACATTAAAAATAGAAAGTCCCTAGTAAGACAAAACTATATAACAGACAAGATATTTTATAAACAAAATATGTGTGGTCCCTCTCTAGTGAAAATACGTTAAATAAGATTGAGCGCTCTCCTAGTGACACTGATTAAATGAAGAACTGAATGCCATTTTTTATGAGACGGTTGAAATGAACCGGACCCAACAGTCATTAACAGTCCAAATGTATTCACACCCTGCAAAGAGAAATAAAAACCTGAAATATACTTATTACACAAGTAATCACATTCCCCTCTTTCAATACTTGTAGGAAGCGCCTTTGGCAGCGATTAAATCAGCAATTCTTTTTGGATATGTTTCTACCAATAGTAGGTCGAGAAAATCTAAACGCTTTCCAGTAAAATCCCTACAGCGATTGAGATGCGTGTTTTTCAACAATAATGGCTTCCTTCTTGCCACTCTCTCATACAGAGCTAATTCAAGGACTTTTTTGCTCGGTTATCACTCAGTTCACGACCTGATTGAGGGACTTATTATATAACCATGTGAACAACTATTGTACACAGACAGAGGCCAGTCTACCAATTGAGTAATTGGCCAGTATTTTTTTTTGCACCTGAACTAATTTGGCTTTTGTAGATATATAAATTCCAATTTGAAGGAGTCATGAATAGAAGCTCCAAAGCAAAAAAACATGAAACTGTGAAAACGGAGAGAACAGTTTTCTGTACTAGAAAACGTGGTCTGATACTACTTATTTAAATAGTAACAGTAATCTGAAAATATGATGCGTACCCAGTGACAATGTCATAATTAAGGGACGGATGATCTTTTGACACGGGAGGAACCAGGGGCTCGGGCTGCCACTCTTCGATCAGTTCCTCCTTTTCCTGCAATAAACATGTATGGTAAATAAGTCTTATTTTGAAAATAAATGGGCATCAAAACGCAAGCCTCACAAGTAACATAAGCTGAATCTATTAAATGGTTTTTTATTTTAAGGTTCAGTATTTATGGCTAGTGTCCTCACTACTGACCCATAAAACTGACTGGAATTAGAAGAAGAAGCTGGCACAGTCAGAGGGGAGTGCTGTAAAACTATACAGACCTTTGGCTATACCCATACATTCATACTTTCCACATTGTTTGCAAAAAATAAAACGGTACCTAAAAGCAGTCCAGCAAACTTCTGCAACAATGCCTTACCTTCTCTGTAAGATCAGACCTCTCCTGTAGTTTGTACGTTTTCGAGAACAGGAGTCTGATGATCCATAAGATGAGAATCCCCTCCAGTATCAAATGGTACGCAGGTGCCTATTAAAAAGCATAAAACATATATATCCAGAAAACAATTCATTCTTATGCCACGTTTAGCTCATATAAGCGAATTGTGACACCAACAATTTACGCACGAGTCCAGGCTAACTGACGTTACATGAATTCTGTCCTTCATGTTACTTTTCCCCAGCGTAATTTTATTTCTTCACGTACATACCAAAGTGTATTTAATTACAGTTTATCTATGTAGGTAAGCATAGTAGGTGGGCTTACTTCTAAAGTTTGGTTATTTAGCTGGATAAATATCCAATTGTAACAAATAAAATAGAAAGCAAAGTATTATTATTAGTTCACCGGCTATTATTGGGACAGTGTTCGATTATGTATCGTATACTCATTTTAAGCAGAGATGCTAAATCAAATCTACGTTAAAACAATACACGAACTTCCGGTTTACTACACCTATCCATTATTGGTCAATTGCAAGAGTTTTGTCATTCTATAGGATGTAAAAAATGTAATGATTGACGTCACTCCCGTTCTGCGAAAGATCATTGGCTTTTATCGCATGGCAATCATGTCTAATAATTTCTACAACACTTCCTGAAATACTACAAGTTTAGAACCTTTGGATTGTTTTACCCTGACTTTAATGTCACTCAAAATGACGAAAGCGGGAAAACAAACGTCAAATACTGCAATACAATAAACCGACCAAACCCAAAACCACACGAGTAATACCAATAGATTTCATAGTTACCTCATAAAAAGCCTGTACCATCTCAACTAACACCCACTGTTGCCCTGACGCCATCTTGGTTCTGTATAACCACGTGATCAGTCGCGATTCTTGGGAAAAACGGGTTGCTTTCGTCAGATAGTGCCAAATTATGAAACGACTTTAATCCCTATAGAAAAACATCGGAAATGTCCGCAGTCGTTTTGAAACTCCTGTCTCCTTTCTTACGCAATTAAAAAAAATTTTGTTTATCTTTTGTCTTTTCCCCATACATTTGTTTATACTGCACTGACACTTGCTGGCTTGAAATATTTGAGATGGTATTATTGCCAACTATTGCCCCAGCAATAATAAAAACGTAATAATGTTGCTATTATAAACAGCAGATTCTTAAATCTCAGTAATCCTGCTGAGATGTAAATCACTGACTACATTTTTATTTTAGTGTTTTCTGTCAATTCCAAGCCAAAATGCAGCTGAAACCACCCTTGAAAACTTCACTTATAAAACATTGCTTATGGAGGTGAGTTGGCCTGAATTTGAGCAAAAATTTTATCATGGAAAGTTTATTATTATCATCTTGAAACTACCATAATATAAAGAAAAACGTCGAATATGCATTGGTAAATCTCTAGAGAAGTATACAGAGCTTTCTTATTAACAAAATTAAAGGAAAGGCACTTTAAGCGTATTATTAGGAAGTCATTTTTAGCTTTGTTGAAATAATAATTAATTTATCTTACAATGTGGTTTGTTTTAATTATAACATGCTCCAAAGATAACATATGTGCTCTTTATTGAGAACAGAAACATCTATTTTCAGTAAGTGTTTGAAGTCCTAGGACATTACTTCAAACATGCTTTAGATTAAAAACAGATATGCCGTTATGTGATTAGAAAACTGGAGACAAGAAATATTTGTGAGCTTTCCTTTTGCTTTATATCACAATTAAACTGTCAGAGCTGTGGTTATGGGAACTGATTTTGAAGCTCGGTGCCAGAAGGAGAAGACCATAAAAACCCTTTCAGGTTTTTCTATAGGGCGTTTTTTTTTAATTTATAATACACTGATTTAAATGCAGATTAACCAGCTGAGGATGTTTTTGTCTTTTGTTGTGTTTCTAGAGTTGACAGAACGCAAGAAAAAAAGCAAGCCACTATGGTTTGCTTTGGTAATCATGTAAGGGCCTTAGCCTTACATGTCAGGTCAACAAAACACTGGACCTTAATGGGTCCCATACACCATAGTGAGATTTTGGTTCAGAGAAATTTCCCAAAATTAACTACACATCAGAATTACCCAAAGCCATAAACCAACCATGGAAAATCTGCCGAACTGACATATGTTAATAATAAAAGCAGGGGGATAATAAAATAAATGTACTGGAGTTGGGCGGGTTCACTGTATTTTTCACAATTCTGCTATCATGCTCATGTTTCAAATAGTTGAGGAATATCCCATGTTGACAAAGGCTTGCCATACATTTTTATGTACATTTTAATCATTAATATAAATAAATATATATAATAAATCACTGTAATACAAAGTTTTCCACAAGATGGAAGTGTTGCGCCTCTAAATTGTGATAACGTACACTCACCGGCCGCTTTATTAGTTGGATCCACTTTTGCCTTCAGAACTGCCTTAATTCTTCGTGGCATAGATTCAGTAAAGTTCTGGAAACAATATTGACAAGAATGCATCACGTAGTTGCTGCAGATTTGTTGGCTGTGCATCCATGATGTGAATATCCCGTTCTACCACATCCCAAAGGTGCTCTATTGGATTGAGATCTGGTGACTGTGGAGGCCATTTGAGTACAGTGAACTCATTGTCATGTTCAAGAAACCAGTTTGAGATGATGTGAGCTTTGTGGCATGGTGCATTATCCTGCATGAAGTAGCCATTAGAAGATGGGTACACTGCAGTCATAAAGGGATGGACATAAACAATACTCAGGTAGGCTGTGGCATTTAAACGATGCTGAATTGGTACTAAGGGGCCCAATGTGTGCCAAGAAAATATCCCCCACACCATTACACCACCACCACCAGCCTGAACTGTTGATACAAGGCAGGATGGATCCAGGCTTTCATGTTGTTTACACCAAATTCTACCATCTGAATGTTGCAGCAGAAATCAAGACTTATCAGACCAGGCAACATTTTTCCAATCTTCTATTGTCCAAATTTGGAGAGCCCGTGCAAATTGTAGCCTCAGTTTCCAGTTCTCAGCTGACAGGAGTAGCACCCGGTGTGGTTTTCTGCTGCTGTAGTCCATCTGCTTCATGGTTCGACGTGTTGTGCATTCAGAGACGCTCTACTGCATACCTCGGTTGTAACGAGTGGTTATTTGAGTTACTGTTGCCGTTTCTTTTTCGGACCATTCTCTTTAAGCCCTAGAGATGATTGTGTGTGAAAATCCCAGTAGATCAGCAATTTCTGCAATACTCAAACGAGCCCGCCTGGTACCAAGAGCCATGCCACGTTCAAAGTCACTTAAATCCCCTTTCTTCCCAATTCTGATGCATGGTTTGAACTTCAGCAGATTGTCTTGACCACGTCTACATGTTTAAATGCATTGAGTTGCTGCCACGTGATTGGCTGATTAGATATTTGCATTAATGAGCAGTTGATGAGGTGTACCTAATTAAGTGGCGGGTGAGTGTAAGTAAAACAGTATTCAAATTGTAACAAAAGACTGGAATCTTAATACTATACGGAATCGCAATACGGAAAAGTCAGAATTCCAAAGAGGATGACATTAGATGCTTCAATTATTTGGTGAAAAACCAACTGAGGTTTTACCTACAATCCACTACATTTTAACACATACAAATGCTTTTCATTAGAAAGGGGCAGGGCTTCTGTAGGCTCATCACTAATGAACGCCTCCGACCAGCTTCCGGCACCTTGCTAGCTGAGAAGCCCATATTTCTCCTCCAATCAGAGCTGAACCTCTCATGTGGGCCGTGTAACCTGTAATGTGGAAAAAGAAAACCCCTTCTGATTCCCAGCCTGGTTGACTCTCTGCCAACTGTCCCCATCACAATTGTCAAATGACAATTGTTCAAACCAGCAAACTCCAGCTCATAGGGCTCAGTCTGGGCAAACACTTTCTCCAACTGAGCTATTCAGGAGGATGAGAAAGTGGTATCTTTTATGCTCGGCGGGATACATATTCTGCAAGAAATGTAAAAAAATGTCCCATAAACTGAATTTTGACAGAATATTTTAGCATTGTTAGCATGTTGTAATGTCAGAGGACGAACAAACTGTAAGCCGTGAATTTTATAGAGGCTCTGAAGTGTGTGTCATGCCAATGAAGCCTGGTGTTCCTTGCTCCATAGGGCTTGATGAACTGCCTGGCCAGCTCTCATCCTGGCTTCTTCCACCCATGATACAGAATCACAGAATCTCCTCACGCAGCAACAATGTGTTCCAATGCACGAGAGCACCTCCCAGGCTGGCTGAACAACTACCCAGTGTAGCACTGAACACACCTCAAGGTTCCTCTCCTGCACCGCAGGGAGCTTTGCTGCGGGCCCCCTACTGATGGTCGTACAGCAGGCATGTCCTCTGGTATAGTCGGTCTCTGCCTCTCCCTCCAGGCAGGGGGAAAGCTGAAAGTTCTCCTGAAGGGCAACACAACAGTGCGTCAGCTTTATTGTGTGTCCAGCCAGCCTGGTCTTGGAGGGTGAAATTGAAGCTTTGGAACTCCACCAGTCTACCTGGGATGCATAGTCTCAGTCCAGCCAGAAGAGTTGCCCATATAAATAGGGCTTAGGGTATAGGAAGAGCCTCATCCCTCTGTTAAGGGAGATCACAAGGTACAGGTTGCTTACTACACTGTCAAAGTGAAGGCGTGCACCAGCTAATTGTCTAAATAGATGACACAATCAGTGTACAGAAGAGAGGTGAGCCCTCTGTCCAACAGCCCCTCAAAGGTACATTACAGAGCCCAAGTGCAAGAGCCTGGAGGTGCCAGAGCTATACATCATGAATGTTTATGGGAAGTTTTAAACCATAGAGTGCTGAATAAAGTTTCGCCTCAAAGAGCTTTTCCTTGAATAACAGTATTCCAAGATAGATTGAAGCTGTTCTGAAAGCAAAGGGTGACCAAACACCTTATTGGTTAATAAACAGTCATTTATTACTTTGTGTTTCAATTATTTAGTGTAATCCCTGTGTTTAAAAAAAAGAAAAACTCTTCACTTACCTGAAGGACTGAAATTAGTCTGAAGGGGGTCTTTGCCAAGAAACGTGGTACCATAACCTTGGGAAAAAAGTTATCTCATCAACTGAAGTCCTTTAAATTATTTTTTAACTCCCCTTGGTCAAGTATTCAATGTCCCACAACTTCAAATAGCTGGAGAATCCATAAAATTACTTTAATCAGACAAATTGTGGATGGAAATTTAACCTATTTGCAGGGGCCAGACAGCCTTCACAGGGAGACAGCTGGAATGTGTCATTCTTCCTCATGGAAGTAGATTTTCTCTAAAGGGTGAAGGACATGATGAAATAAAAATGTATATCTATATCTCCATCAGTAATTCTGCCTTGATGGTATGAGTACAGCTCTAAAATTTATTTGAGAAATGTTCTTTCTAACTTCTTCTTCGTGACACATTAGGGGGGAATTTAAGCACAGCTGTGAAGCAATTGTTCCAGTTACAAGACTATTGTTCCCCTATGAGTTATGTATTTAACCTGTATTAAATCAGTTCATTTCCAGTAAATGCAGGTCAAGGGAAATACTGTAAGGTATTTAGGTCACCTAGAATAAGTGTTTCTTCAAATCAAGGTTTTTCTAAAACTGAAACATAGTAAGTATTTTCTCTATAATATGCCTCATGCAAGATAATGTTCAGAATAATTTCGGAACACATTTTATTTATATTTGGTCTATGCTAAATAGACAGAAGTAGACACTTTTCTGCAAAACCCTTGGAAATTGCATTGGAATGCTATGGCAGCTCCCAGCCACCAGGTGGGATAAGGGTAAACTGCAAGCAATGTTAGTCAATTCCAGCTAAGAGATTTCCGGTTGGTAAACCATCCCACAGCCTTGATGAAGCTGAATTAGGAAAATAACTAAAGATAGTTTTTCTCTTGGAGGTGGAGAATATTTTTAAGTCATTATATATATATATTAAAAAAACTCCTTTTGCTTTTAATTCTTGTTTTCAGACCATCAAATTTGGTAGAACATGTTAATACAATAAACAATGAAAAGAGTCTTTGTAGAAGGAATCAACAATCATAAAATAAATTTTTCACCCCCCGTTGTTTGTAATCATGCAATCCCCTCATGCAATCTCACAACAATTGTACTCACATTGGGCCCTGCACATTGATTAAGTGCGGATTGTAATAATTTATGAGCAATTTGTGAGCCCAGTTCTGCTACTTGGATGGATCATATGGTTCATAGATAGTTAGAAGTAGGACCTTCCATCCGCTCTTGGCTGGTAATGGGTCACCAGGCACAATTTTATGAAGTAATTTGCAGTTCTCTTACTGTTTTTATTGTCAACCATGGAAATGTACTCTAACACTGTTCCATAAAGGAAACCATTCAGTGTTGGATTAGTGTTATAAGGAGCTCTCTGGCAAATATCTCTGAGAATTGGTTGTGTAATGACTGAGAATCCAGTGCTGTACTCTCCTAGCTGACGTAGAAATGGACTTCCAAACAGTCCAGTTCTCTGGGGTACTTTCTCACCGACTACCTAGGTCCTCATTTACTCCAGAAGCTGAAGTGGGAGTCTGAACAACTAAGATAAATAGGCATGGAAACACCCATCATATCATAAATGAACAGAACCTGGGAGTTCTGACCAAGCCCCAGAAGCCAGGAGATGTCCATTATTGCACCTGTCAACGCATGGGGAAAATGACTGAAAGCCTATCGTACACATAATTCCATACGCAGGGTCAAATTATATTAATTGTTTAAATCACTGGGGGATATCACAGCCTCTTTAAAATAGATTATTTTATTATATTTTGAGCCATGCATTTGTGCTCATTTCATCTGCCTGTGGTAACTTTGTTGTTTCAACTATTCACTAGATTAAAAAAAGGAGAGCAAATATGAAAAAAGAAAATGAATGTTTACAATGAATTGAGGCTGGTTGGGATTAAGCATAGAAAAGTTTTTAAAAAAACTGCATTGAAGTAATTTATTTAGGGGTAATTTTGAAGTTAAGTTATTTAACGGTTATCCAATTTTGGCCTGTAGACCAAGATCTCTCTCAGAGAAATGTGGGCAGTTGTCATGTGAGCTCTGCAAATACTCCTGTGAGTCCCATAACCCATAACGCATGTTCCGTCATGATGTGAGGCTAACTCACAGATCCTCTCACTAGGCAAAGGAGGACACAGCAGAGACGATCCGTGTAGAACACAGAACGCAAAGTGTAAAAGAAAACAGGTTAAAATGATATGGCAAGGAGGAGAGATAAACAAGAAAGAAAGCTTAAGACCTAGGCCCATTTATTTAATTTTCTTCTCATGTGGGATGCTCTGTGGTCATGAATGCAGGGTCTGTACATGGTCAGTGTGTGTTGCATTTAGGGGTTGGGTCGTTGGGCAAGTGTTTGTTTGAAGTCCGTAATCATCAGATCACAGAGGAAGCATTCAGCAGGATTATGTCCTGGTTCTGGTACCAAATGCAACAAAATGCCATGGGCAAACAACGGAATGGGAGATTCAACCCAAGTATGTTTGTTTTGGAAAATAATAATAATAATGGAATCATTAAATCTATACTGACTGCTCTGTAGTGAAATTCCATTAAATGTGCCCCTTTCGATCCCACTTGTTTATAGTCATTTGATTCATTCAGCAAATAAGAAGGATTTGACTAAAAGGGCAGTGGATAGACCTTCATCTGAAATGATTCTCCTCTTACAGTCCCTAAATAATCCTTTTTAGGGATCTATGTGTGTGTCAGGGTAAGATTAAAGTAGAAGGGGAACAGCTAATTTGCTTTTTAAAATTGTGAAACCGTATCAAGGATTACCTTAGCACAACGGATTTTAAGTCCCTCATTACAATGTGAATGCTTGAGGATGTTTGTTGAATAGGAAGCTTGCTAAAATTGTTACCTTTTCCCACATCAAGGGCCAAGTTGCATTTATGAAAACTAAACATAAAACAGACCACATAACATGGAAAAAATATTTATTTCAACAGAACTCTGTAATCTACAAGCCAACACTGAATGTGAATTATTACAGGATGAAAGTGTACAAAAATGTCGATATGTAAAATAAACAACAGTAACTGAAATAAACATTGTTATCAATCGGAGTGAATTTCCTGATGTTGAAATTCATTAGTGGCAAGATACGGCAGATAGCAGATTTATACTTTCATATACATATATATATCTTCATTATATTGCAAACTCAGTCTTCATCATCTCACTTGTGCTTTTTCGTTCCGGCATCATCAGCAAACACCCATGTGACTCCTCAGTAATTAACATGTTTCTACGGCAAGTCTGGGAGATTTTGCTGTCCAGGACATATATCTATTATTGTTAAATAATAAATATTGCCACAGATATTCTCTTCGACAAACTTCAGATATATATGCATATGCATATGCATATATACATATATATATATATGCATATATACATACATATATATATATATGCATATATACATACATATATATATACATATATATACATATATATACATATATACATACATATACATACATATATACATATACACATATACATATATACATATATATATATATATATACACACACACACACACATGCATATATACACACATGCGCATACACACACACACACACACACACACATATATGTTCCAGAAGAAAATACATATATATTCCAGATGGGGGGGGGGGGGGGAAAAAAATAAAATAAAAAA
>JAOVYW010026223.1:13680-26176 GCA_025775045.1 Hiodon tergisus | reverse complement strand
TCAGTCGTGTGTAATGGCACTAGTGTGTCAGTCATGTGTGTATTGGCACTAGTGTGTCAGTCATGTGTGTATTGGCACTAGTGTGTCAGTCATGTGTGTAATGGCACTAGTGTGTCAGTCGTGTGTAATGGCACTAGTGTGTCAGTCATGTGTGTATTGGCACTAGTGTGTCAGTCATGTGTGTATTGGCATTAGTGTGTCAGTCATGTGTGTAATGGAATCACATGAGTTGCACTCCAGCTAAGAACAAGTTGGCGGGAATTAAATGAGGCGCTTGGTCACCTTCGATCACAGCCCCTCTGTGGCTACTTTGGAAACAGAGTAAATATTCCACTAGAGGTCACCCTTCATTGGCCTGAATTGGCACAAAGGGAAAACAATAACAGCGTGCATTAAATCACGTTATGTCTAATTGAATAGTCTTCTTATTTCCAAACATATTTACTGGGGGGGCGATTGACCTTATCTAGTGTAGACAGCATGCAATGTATTCCTGAAGAATCTTTGTTGGACTACTGACAAGAAGTCAATACTGAAGACCCAAACACAACATCGGTTGGCTCAAACCCACACCGTAGCTAGTCCAGTTCTAAGCCACTGTGTGGCTGGTGAAAACGCTTCTAAGGGATTGTTTGGTTTGTTGAAGTAGTTGCAACAAATGTCAGCACACACTCTTTATTGCATTTCCTATTTGTAAATGTACAGTAAGCTATTGATTTTTCTGTTGCACCCTGTTGAGTGTAAAATGTATATATTATATTGACAAATGGTAAACTCACTAATCTGTGCAATGGGAAGGTAGATAGGGCGGAAGACGTGCAATTGGGACGTTTATTTGAGTGTGCGTGTGTGTGTGTGTGTGTGTGTGTGTGTGTGTGTGTGTAACGCAATGCTCTGTGGGAGAGAAATTCCAACAAATGAGCATCATAAAAAGTGAAGGGGATGCAGACAGTTATCCTCTCGCAAACCATGTCCCTCACCCCAGTCCCCTGAGGAGGGGAGAAGTCTCCAAGATGCTGCTGGTAAAAACACAATTACTCTGGAGAGACAGCCAGCTTGAAACCGGCTAATGCTCTGAACTGGGTGGCTCCCTCCTGGAATGAAATCCTCTGAGATCTTCTCTAATCTATCACTGATATGCTGTTGATGCCAGACAGCTACTAGAAGAGCGAGAGCCCAAAGAAGAACTGAGGATTAACTTGGAGCCCGTATTGCTCAAAAGTTGTCAAAACAGCTTTAGCTTGTACAAAGTAAATGAAGCACAGCACATATATGTGGAATTAATGTGAAGAGCCAGGGGCATTGAGGAATGGTGGCCCAGTATAGAGAGATGAATAGTAGCATGAGTGTTACATGGCACAATCGCTTAAAGTACTGGGAAATTAAAAAAAAGAAGATAAAAATGTTATTAGCTATAAAAATATAAAACAGTATAATAATTCACCAGTACTATTTTAGGTACCTATGGCTAAATCCTTGACTAGACTGAGTACATACAGTCGCTTTGGAATACAGAAATAAGGTGAGATATGAATCCAATCGTCCATGAATGTCTTGGGAGCATCTCATCCAATTTGCGGAAAGTAGCTAATTGGTAGATCGTAATAAAAGTGCGTAAGGTTTTACGCTCTTCGTCAGGATGTGATATAATTTTATTCAGGTGTTTTTCCAAATCTCATGATGCCATATTCTCTGGATGTGGCTCGGTCTTTAGGAATAAGTTTAATTCTTAATGGGTTTCAAGAGTTTTATATGGAAAATATTTTCCACTCTATATAAAAATAACAGGAATCAGGTCTGTTCCTACTCAATAAATTAATTCAGAAACATTCGTGAATACAGCGTAGTTATTACAGCTGATTCCAGGGCTGGATACACCACTGGCGTTATTTGGGGCCTTCTCAAATCAAGTGAATGGTAGTAAGGAGGTGAAATGTGGACTGTATTCTAATTACTTTATTTTCTTCATTTTCAGGTGGACATCACTATGTTTTAATCTGGATACACATTGTTAGATATAGTTTACTAATGTGACCGGCCTGGTTTGCTTTAAGTGTGTCACACTGTTGCCCTGTGTTTACTGTACCACTTTCAGAAGAAGTTAATGGTACCACACAATGCTTTCTTCATCAGAATAACAAGGCTTTGTTGTTTCAGTTCTTTAGTATTTGGTCTGTTCTTGGTAAAGAACATTCTAAATCTGTCCAATTATATCCTTTAGTGCTTTAGTAATTGTGGTCTGAACCCTAGTCAGCGATTGGAGGGGGTCTCGCTGAATTTGCCCCTAGGAAACTGAAACGGAAAGTACCTTTTTCATAAGTAATTTTTTGTGGTCAGAGTGATTGATGGCAACAGAAAGTGGTGTTTTTAGTCAGTTCGCTGCATGTGCCAAAAGTTAATTACGCCCGAAGACGTATGGCTGCAGTTATCAAACTATTTCATTTGATAACCTGTGTAAGCTCAAGTTGAAGGCTTGGCGCCCTACTAATTGGACTCTCTTTGCTCAAGTAGCACAAAACAGAAAAAAACCGTCAAGAGTGTACCGACTGAGTCTTAATTCATCTGCTGCAAGCCCCGGAGTGTAGTCTCGATTGGATGATATACGGTCTCTGACAGGTGATGACACACCGTTTCATGAGTAGACTAGGGGTTGGGGGGGGCGTTAAACCATGCCGCATTCTGGCGATTTGTCCTAAAGAAATCTGCGAGTCAGATTACAAATAATAACGGGTCCTGTTCACTCCCCAAGGGAGTGTTCGAGAGTAGGAATGGTCCTGTCGCAGCCGTGCGCTCCTCTCGGCACATGGCTGAGCTACGCAGCTGGGATGCATTCTCTGGCAGCTATCGCAACCTGTCAGCGGAGTACAAGCACCAATCACTTCTGTGTCCGAAGAGCAATAAAGCTGCGGATATCATTGCTCTTTGATCGGAGCTCTGGCATTCCGATGAATTACAAATTCATGACATTTTAGATTGTTACGTTCGAAAAACCTGGCGTGAAATATGTTTGATGTGTTTTAAGATTCCCTTGAAATGGTTTTGCAGTTAATGCAGTGAATGCTGTCTGTCCTTGTAGATCGCGCAACGTGTTTACTTTTTGTGCAGAGAGCAGATGGTGGCAAAACTGAACTCCCTGTGTTACCCTGTACATTTGCTGAACCATAACTCGATGTGTCTTATCTGGTCAAATTGGAGCCCCGGAACTTTGAAGCTTTGCATGTGTGGAGATACAATCCGACAGACGGCTGCAGGACGTAAACGTTAGCCTGTCGCTGTTCAGAAGGAATTTTCTCTCCACCGAGACCCGAAAATAACCCCTCCTTTGTTCCAGAGTCCCCGAAAGGCTTCCATAATGGCGTGTGAATGCCGGGGACATGGGCAGAGGTGAGAGGCTGTCTCCAGAAGTCACGTAGTTTTTGCCTCTTTCAATCTGGAGGAAGATGTGAAAAAGCGAGAGACCTCCGGGGAACGGTTTGTTTTACCTAGACATAAATAAAGACAAGTATACGGCACGATGAGTATCTGGACAATAACTGTGTATCTGAGTTATTTTTTAACTGATTTTTTATTCGCAAGGGTCGCAAAGAATATAAATAACATAGAATTGTTGACTTTACAAACATAAAAATGAGTCATTGTTAATATCAGGAGCCATTGAATCACTAGAATATACATTGGATTGCACACTCTTTATGGTTAATTTATGTCTTGAAAACTTAGCAATACCTCTGAATCATTGATTTATTAACATGGACACCCATAAAACCCTAAATTTCCCCAGAAAACTAAAGCTGTGGAGTACCCCGTGACACGTGCAACCAACATATCCACTGTCCAAATGTATAAATCAAAGGAAATGGATTCCTGCCAAAGACTACCCAGAGTGCTCGGGGCTAATGCAACACCAGACCCTCAATAAAGCTGGATCCATAAATCAGGTCTCTTATCGAATTAATATTTCAATGTGTTTGTTTTCGCCGTTTTAAACGGCGTAGCCGAAGAGTTTCACCATCTGTGTGCCAGCATCACTGGATTTGTGCCCTGTATTGTATCAACCTTAAGGTCCCTGTTAATGAATAACTTAAAAACTCAAGGACTTGCATTCACTCACCACTTGCTAATGAGATGCAGTTTAGTGCCATTCATAAGTTTGATTGTAGGATTGTATATGATTACAGCTAGTCGGACACAGTCACTGAAAACGTGCATTTGATGTGAGGCCCAGTATAGCCATTAAGACAACTGATGAATAATGAAATACAGAATGTTATGCAACTCATTGCCTTACATTCCGCACTTCATTAGCTACTAAGGGGTTCTGATGGTGCCAACTCCCTCTGAGTGAAGTTTATTTGTGGATGCAGAGAGGTCCGCATGCATTCTGTCTGCATGAAAAAAATTATATTAATGATAAACGATGCATGGTGAGACATTGCTTATTATGTTTTTTTTTCATTCATTTAGTTTTATTATCCTAAAAAAAATTAAGTGTTTTTTAATTTTACATCTGCGCCATCTGGTATCTATGGAAACCAGTCTAATAATTTTATTCAAGGTTATTTAAAGCAGGATTTGATTATATGCAAAAGTATTTGGACTGTTACTATTGTTGTAAACTACAAATACGATTTAAAAAGAAAAAAAGGTAAAACCACTTATTATGGCTTGAAGGCTTAAACAACTGTACAATCTGCATTCCTGTGAGGATAACAGATTGGATTCGTATTACAAAGGGCGGAAAAGGGGATAACCTGTCCTCACAGGTAACTGTCAAGTGACGTGAAGAAAGAGTTTCCTGCAGTCAAGAAGGGCCTCGATGTTGTTGTCTCCAATCAGAGATTACTACAATAGGGGCTAATAATCAAAGCAGACCACGCCAATATAAAAGGGGTGTGTGCAGAACAGCACGGAGGAGAGCCACGATACGTACTTGTTGCTAGTCGATACTCCTGTACTAGACGTTCTGTTTGCTGCCTTTTCGTTTGTTACGTGTTGCTGGTTTATTTTATGTACCCCGTCATTGTACCTGTCTCTTGTGTATTTCCCTGTCAAAAACACGTGTTGTAACTCTGTGCCATATGGTTGGGAAACGAGGGCAGGTAAGACGTCACGTGACATACATTGTACTACACTCAGTCTTTGTTTATGTGTAGACACATTAGGTCAGGGGTGAGTGCCAACATCTGTAAGTTTTGTTATTGGTAAGCTAGCGTAGTTTAGGAAGGGCGTCTCTGACGCTGAATAATCCTTTGTTTATTCTATTCTATTCTATTCTATTCTATGTCCAGTTTATGCCAGGTTCAGCAGGCATAGATGCAGTTGGTGCTATTGGTGGTTCTCCTAGTGTGGTTGAGGCGGACGAAGAGTGGGGTGAAATGGTTTCTGAGGCTGACGCGGATGCTGAAGTCCGATCCAGTTTACCACCCTTTTATCTGTTCTCCCAGGGTCGGCGGCAGAACATAAGGAACGGAGGGGCACAAAATACAACTTTGACAGGTGGGCATTTTGTTCACCTCACATAGCTTTTATTAAGTGTATAATTAACATTATCTCAGGGAGAGAATTCAGCTGAGGGAGCACAGTGACCTTTTTGGACGGGCCTGGACCCCCAAGACCAGCCCATAATGCTAACGCTGCGTTCTCCCCCGCTTCCACTGGCTCTAAAAGTGGTGTGCGGCTGAAAGTCAGTTTGGCCAGGTTACAATTGGAAGCCCAGGAGAAAGAACGAGCACTCCAAGCTGAACTTGAACAGCGTTTTAGAGATACGCAAACTTGAGATCGAGGCCGAGAAACAGGCGAAGATGCGACAACTCGAGCTTCAGGCAATGAGGATTTTGGGCGGCTCAGCGACGCATCAAAATTTTTCTCAGGTCCCCAATTTCTCAAGTGTTTCCTCCATTGTAGCAACACCACCCTCGACCCATACATTTGATGTTGGTAAATACATTGCCTTAGTCCCTGTATTTCGAGAAACGGAAATATTTTAACGCTTTCGAGCGTATCACAACCTCACTTCCTTGGCCAAACGATGTATGGGCTCTTTTACTGCAGTTGCGGGCTTGTGGGCAAGGCCCAGGGAGTTGTTCAGCAATTTCTTTGGAGGACAGTCTGAAGTACGACACTGTTAAGTTGCCAATCCTCTGTGCGTATGAACTTCCGGGGGCATACCCACAACGGTTTAGATACCACAAGCGAAACTCTGCTCATCTGTAGAATTTCCTAGGGAGAAGAGCGCTCTATTTGTTAAGTGGTACATTGCAACTAAAATCAATGATTCCAGTTCACTGAGGGAATTGATTTTGCTCGAGGAATTCAAGGGATGTCTGCCTGAATGCGTATATTTGTATATTTGAATGAACAGAAGGTAACCTCGCTGTCACAGGCCAAAGTGTTGGCAGATGAATTTGTGCTTACGCAAAAATGTGTTCTCATCCGTACTCACAGAGAAGCGTACAGCAGTTCCGATGTCTCAGACCCATTCTCCTCGATCGAAAACTCCACCTAAAGAGGAGAGGGAATGTTTTTACTGCCGCAAGCTAGGCCATTTAATTGCAGACTGTCTTACACTAACGCGAAAACAGTCACCGCAGACCAAAAGTATTGGTATGGCTAAAACCGTCGCTGTTTGGTGTAGTAGAAAATGACAGTGTCCCTGATTATACCTATAAGCCATTCTTGATGACTGTGTGGGTCACATTAACAGGTGATTCTGATGCTCAGAGCGAAATAAAGATACTTCGAGACACGGGAGCTGCACATCGCTGAAGATACCTTCGATTATTCATTTGTTCCGTGCACGGGTAGAATAGTTCAGAGGTATAACCATAGCTAGATTGTTCTGTTTCGCGCCCTTTTCCCCTCTGTTCACGTGTCTTTGTAGTTTTCCTGACTTTGTAAATATTGTATATAGCCTCACATCCACCAAATAGTCACTCTTTCACGATAACCACCAGAATATCTAAAAAATATTCTTGTTTCGCTCCGTTCTTGTGGTTGTTGCCACCTAATACTCTTTAATAGTTCCATCTTTTATTTTAATGTTATATATATACTATATACCCTAGACTAAAAGGGGTCGTAACACGCATGCTGACTATCTCCCCCGAAGTTAAAGACACCTGATGCTGCTAGTGGTTAATTCCTGACAGGATGTAAACTCTATAGAGAGGAACTGTGCAGAGTGAAAGGCATGTTTTTATCATTTTATATTTGCTGGTTTCTATTGTCTACACCAGTTAATTTGTGGGTAAAGTGGGTATATTTCTAAATTATATTAATTGTGTATTTCATTTGAAGAGATCCTGATTATTATTAATTATAATAATATTACAATATAATCTGTAAATAACTTCTATATTAGTTTCCCCATTGATTATATAGTCTACTTGACTTTATTTAAGCTTGTAATTATTGGGAAATAATTATGTAAAACAATCGACATTTTTTATAGTATCAGTGCACATGCCTATATAAAGTGAAAAATTTTACTTTTAAAAATGCCTTTTAAAAGGCCCTACTTAAAGTGGATCAGATCACCCTGTTTAGTAAGCAATTTAAGAATTTACAATTTGGAGATGGCTTACATAATTTTGTATCCTACGCTATCAGTATAAGCCCACAATTAACTTTAAAGGCTGTGTGAAAATAAATTAAGATAATTTTCTCAGTAATTCCTAAATAGCCGCAATTAGTATACAATCTGTAAATGCAATGTTTATGTAGCACTTTGGCCGAGAAATCATTTTGAATAACCAGCTACAGTGAGTCATCTTGAACTAGTACTCAGTAATCACTTGTTTTATTGATCATTATACTGTGCAGACCCTTTTCCATTGTCACATGGCCATTAGGTATGCTGTGTGTTTCGTTGGTTCAGATTTCCTCCCCAAAAGAAACCGAAACACTTCACAGACAGGCTCTGGGTTAGCCTACATACAGTGAGGGAAAAAAGTATTTGATCCCCTACTGATTTTGTATGTTTGCCCACTGACAAAGAAATGATCAGTGTATAATTTTAATGGTAGATTTATTTGAACAGCGAGAGACAGAATAACAACAAAAAAATCCAGAAAAACGCATGTCAAAAATGTTATAAATAGATTTGCATTTTAATGAGTGAAATAAGTATTCGACCCCTCTGCAAAACATGACTTAGTACTTGGAGGCAAAACCCTTGTTGGCAATCACAGAGGTCAGACATTTCTTGTAGTTGGCCACCAGGTTTGCACACATCTTAGGAGGGATTTTGTCCCACTCCTCTTTGCAGATCTTCAAGTCATTAAGGTTTCGAGGCTGACGAACCTTCGACTGGCTAGGCCACTCCAGGACCTTATTGTGCTTCTTCTTGAACCACTCCTTTGTTGCCTTGGCCGTGTGTTTTGGGTCATTGTCATGTTGGAATACCCATCCACGACCCATTTTCAATGCCTTGGCTGAGGGAAGGAGGTTCTCACCCAAGATTTGCAAATCAATTTACAACAGTTTTGACATGCGTTTTTCTGGATTTTTTGTTGTTGTTATTCTGTCTCTCACTGTTTAAATAAACCTACCATTAAAATTATACACTGATCATTTCTTTGTTAGTGGGCAAACGTACAAAATCAGCAGGGGATCAAATAATTCTTTCCCTCACTGTAAATAGTACGGTACTTTTTTGGCCACCCTGTCTGCTTGACTGTTTGTTTTTTTTGGTGACTTTTATTTGCAAAAGCATGCTTCTGTTAAGGTTTAGAAGCTCCCAGACAGAGGTGTGGGCTGGTTAACTTCGGGGGGCCTCAGCTTCCCAGGCTACTGGCGGGGCTCCAGCATCGATACGGACTCTGCTCGTGAATGTGTCACACTGGAGGTGAGCCCTGGTGCACAACCCACGCTCACACCCACGCTTACCTGTGCTTACAAAGGGGATTGTTTCTAACCCACATGAAAGGCACAGACGATGGGCTGTCCTCCAGCCCGGCCTACCTGGAGACAATGGAGACGCACCCTTTTTTTGGATGGGTTTTGATGTTCTTGTTGATCGAGGCCGTTGACGGATGAGGGCGGGCGGGCGCTGTGTTCCCAGTGTGCTCTTATGTTGTAGCCTGCAATTAATCTCCTCGACATCCAGCCCTCCCCCCAGGGGTGCCTGCTGGTGCTAATCCTGGCAGGAGGACGAGTGGAGGAGCTCGCTGAGCCACCAGCTACATGGCTCACAGAGAGGTTTCCATCAGCGGCCAGCCATATTGCCATAGGGTGAAATGTAGCGTGCTCCAGGGGTTTCAATAAACCGCAGTTTGTGTCGTCCAATGCATAGCCCCAGCAAGCTCAACACATCGTTGTGTCTACACAGTAATGTCTCTGTTTTACCTTTGTCAAACTAGCTGTAGCCTAATAGCTATGAGCGCAGAAAATAAACGATGTATCCACAAACCAGAATCTCCGGCTTCTGTAGACTCCTATATAGTTTGTCTTTCTCACTGATGTGGCAAGTGACAAAAAATCTGGACTGGCATGGTACAGGAGAGGAGCAGCATAGGCCTGGCCTTCCACCCCAACCCCCTTCCCCAGGCCCCGGGTTTCTCTCTCCTCTCGTCCGGTGACATCTGCTCGTGTCGTATTAACGGAGGAGATTGTGATGATGGAAGGTCCCTGGCCCTCAGGACTGGTGAAAGCTGCAAACAAGGCTGCTGGCTCCCGCCTGACTGGCGAAGGCCACAAGTGTCTCTGGGCCGGAGGGGAAAGGACAAGCCAGCACGCCAGCCGCTGCAGGCCAGAGAAACCCAGAGGCCCCAGGGGGCGGGGGTGGAGGCGAAGACCACGGTATGTCATCTCTCCGATTACGGCGGCCATGATGGTGAGGATGGCGCAGAGCCCATCAGAAAGGCAATCGTAATGAGGGGGACTCTGCGCTTGGATTTTCCAAGCCGTGTTATTATTTATTAATATAAATAATTTATTTAGCAGGCGCCCTTGCCTATTGTGAGGTAGACAGCATAATGTCAAAACACAGCATGCAAATCCACATGCTCTCTGCTAAATTAATACATATAAACTTAGACAAAGTCTATGGAAATACGTCACACTTTCCTAATCTTGTCTTTCTGTTCATTTTAAGAAAGGGATTCCTATGTATATAGACGCACGTACATGCATACCCGTGCGCATTAGTAGGTTAATTAGTTTTGCACTGTACAGTGTGCAATGTGTAATGGTCTAATGACATTGAAAGAATAGATGGCTCTCTCTGCTGCACTAATCCTTTGAAGATAATGAGCTGTTTGAATAGTTAAAAAGCCTTATTTTTAATTTTAGCTTGCTCTACCTTTGATTTCACCATAATTTTAATTTGTAAACTTATATTTGATTTTTTTTTTTTTAAACCAAGGGCCTATTGATCACACAATTAGGATAAAATAAACTTCTGAGGCATAAACATCAAAACTACTGCAAACAAATTGAACCTGGAGATGTACCCTTTAGTTATTAAATGGTAATTAGTCATTTTAACTTCATATAGGGTTTTTATAGGCAGGTGTTTAAATCTTAATATTTTCCTGAATATTCTCAAAAAGGTTCAAAATCACTCTCCAGTAGACTCTATTTTCCATTTTGAGGAGAGTGATTTGAAACTCACAATTTGCTTTTAGTCGATTAGTGCAATCTGCCATAGTCTATATCACTGTACTGAAGTGCAAAATCTTTCCAAAAACAATACAAAAATCCACTGATTTCTCCAGTGATATTTTAGTGTGATTGTAATTTGTGCTCTAATAATCACGGTAGTCAAACATAGTTTGGAGCTATTAAAAGCCACAGACTTTGTAATCATGCAAAGTTGGTTTGAAGGTGGTTTGGGGGGAGTAACCACAATTATTTCAAGGCTTCATATTTCCCCCTTTGTCCCCTAAGACTTCCCTGGACTTTCGCAGGCTTATCATGCCACTGAGATGGACGAGCCTCCTTTGTCTCCTGTAATGTGTAAAAATGAAGAACGGCTTGAAGGTGGCCATTCTCCCTGGCCATGTGTTACTGGTCTCCTGATGGAGAGCTGAGATGTGAGGACATGGTTGTCGATACCTAACCATGAGGGTATATTATGTAGTGTGAAATCTAGCTTTGAAATTTGTGAACAGTCAAAAACAACTTTGTTTTGTTTATTTTTTACTTGTTCTGATGATAATGTACCCTGCTGTGTTGGGTCCCAAACCAAGAGGAAACTGGAACCCATGTTTTTATTCTGCACAGCTTGCAGTTGGAACCACAAACAACCAAAGCGTAATCCTAAAGGTTAAACAGCCAGATAGGTTCGATTTATAACAAAGATCATTATTTGGATCAAAAAATAAAAAGGGCTTTTTATTCTTTTGAAATATTTATAAATGTCACAGCTGGATTAAAAAAATTCCTTGCTATTTTAAGAAAAGCTTGGATCTAAGAATAAGATACACTGTTAAATGGCACTTTTCTTTCTGTTTAATATATAAAGCCTAATAAAACACTGGGCTTTGCCCGTTCATCTTCTGTATCTCGTTGCTTTGAAAGGCATTTTTTGTGTAGGCTTCTGTGGGAGACGTTGAATGAAAGTGTCCTTTATTTTGGGGGTTTTCTGTAATATCCACCCATTGTCTCTTTCCTTCAAAGTGAGCATTCCCCCGCCCCCCTCCCAAGTTTCTGGCACAGTAAAAGAATGGGACCTCTTCATACTGTAAAAAACATTTTTTCCAGAGAAGACTGAACATCAAAAGCAGATCCCAAAAACTGAGAAACACATTGATGTCACCTTGCCCAGAAGGCCTGGCATGTAACTGACATTAGGCCTTTAGTACATTGTTCTCAAGTACTCTTTTTGCAACTTAATAAAATAAAAGCAATGTTTAAAAAATTTACAGAACGCAAAGCTATGACAAGGTCCTAATATTCTTTATCATTAATCCATTAAACCATTCTTGACTAAATAAAGTCTGGTCACTATATTGTTTGAAAATTTTCCCAGGTATTTAGTTGAATCCACTGGTAAAATCCAGTGGTTAGGGCTGACATTTCTAATGTATTTATGAAGGTGCAATCTTGGCTTTTCGTCTGTAGCAGAACCCCAGTTTGAATATGGTCCCTCTGCAACTGGACTGGCGGCTTTATGAAACGTTGTTGGTTTGTCCCTCCGATGTCAGACCTTTTGTTATGAAAGTTGTTGGTTCTTTCCTCCGATGTCGGACCTTTGGTAATGAAACGTTGTTGGTTTTTTCCCTCCAATGTCAGACCTTTGGTTATGAAAAGTTGGTTTTTTCCCTCTGATGTCGGACCTTTGGTTATGAAACGTTTTTTTCCCTCCGATGTCGGACCCTTGGTTATGAAACGTTGTTGGTTTTTTCCTTCCAATGTCAGACCTTTGGTTATGAAAAGTTGGTTTTTTCCCTCTGATGTCGGACCTTTGGTTATGAAACGTTGGTTTTTTCCCTCTGATGTCGGACCTTTGGTTATGAAACGTTGGTTTTTTCCCTCTGATGTCGGACCTTTGGTT
>JAOVYW010026223.1:0-13580 GCA_025775045.1 Hiodon tergisus | reverse complement strand
TTGGTTATGAAACGTTGTTGGTTTTTTCCCTCCGATGTCGGACCTTTGGTTATGAAACGTTGTTGGTTTTTTCCCTCTGATGTCGGACCTTTGGTTATGAAACGTTGTTGGTTTTTTCCCTCCGATGTCGGACCTTTGGTTATGAAACGTTGTTGGTTTTTTCCCTCCGATGTCGGACCTTTGGTTATGAAATGTTGTTGTTTTTTCCCTCCGATGTCGGACCTTTTGTTTTGGAGGGTGCTTCTTTCTTTATGATCCAGGTTAATTGCAGGTAATCACCAGCCCATAATGCTACCTATCCAAGGCATGTATATTCAAAATGTGGAAATAATCATTCCTCACAGGGCTGTAAATTTTGATCATAAAATTGACAGGGCTGCAATTTGGCAAATGAAACCGCAATGTTTATCAGTTGACATTTTTGCCATCTTGGTGGTATGCAGTTTGCCTTATATGAAAATCATTTTAACAAACGTTACTCGTCTGAAGCATGAGCAGATAAAAGGAGAGATCTAAGCCAGTTGGCATGGAAACGGGATCACATCCCGGCCTTTGAGTGGGTTAAAGGTTGGCTCTGTATGTTTCTGTATGGAAAGCTGTGTAAAATGTTTTCTAATATAAGTGTAGACAATTTGTCGTTGTCATTTGCGTTTGTCTGTTATGTAAAAATAGGGCGTCACCACTTTGCATCTTCAAAATGATAATTAGCTTAATGATTTAAAGAACCAAATTACTGACGTTGAATGGCTTGTATGCTGCCGGCCTCAAAATATAGTGGCTAGTTTTAGCATTAGCATCCCACATATGCATATATCAGGATGATAGTCTTGCTATCCATAAATTGCCATACACCTGAATAAATATGAGATTTAATCCTCTATAATCCCCAGAAACTATTTGCCTACTAATAGATTAAATTAGAATTGTAATGCACTGATTAAATCTAATTAAAAGTCTTCACCGGGTTTACAGAGGACAAAAATCCCAAAAATACAGTTTTTTAAATGATTCACATGATTTAATTGTAATATGTTTCAGTTTGAGGTCGCAATAATACAAATGAAAAATTTGGTCGTAAAAGTTCTCAGAACAAAAATCAAAGGGTTTGTGTAGCTGTTTCAGCCAGGAGCTAGCTAGACAATGATCAATGATGTCTACTTCATCCAACAAAATTTTTTATCTGACCCTGAAAATATTACTGTTTTAGATTCCTTGTGATACTTTGTAACAGTATATAAATTTCTCATATATATACTGGGGAAATGATATACATATATATTGTATTGCGATGTCTTGTGGTGGTTACTGCACTGTACCATTATCATGCAAGTCAATCATTACCCCGGCGTGTTTTGTCGATTCCCAACCAATGTGGTCCAGTATTTTTAATTGTGGACTTTGAGTTATCCTTTAATTTCCCTTCATGTGTTCTGATTGCTCCACAGCCTACTTAAATGGCTAACAAACAGTTGTCATCAAAGGCTGGAAGTATAAGCTAGAAGTCCGGGTAATTCTTGGAATGGCCGCACCTCTGGGGGAGTCATGAGGTCGCCTGGTCCCCAGGGGAGGGGGAAGAGAAGGCCAAGGGCGGGGCCAGTACAGTGCTGAGTAGTCTGATACAAGCTCTGATATCCCTCTGGTACCTTGGGGGAAGAAAACACGAGAAACCAAAAACGCCAGATAAGAAACTGTGATTGCATGACTCCGTGTCTGGCTTCAAACCATTTCTTTGATTGCGTTGTATTGGATCAACAGTTCTTTCTTCTAATTTATGGCAGTAAACTGCTTACCAATATTTATTTTACTCAGTTTTTTCCAGTGTCTTCAAATTGTGAGTATTCTTCCACCCAATGTGTAATGAAATGATAACGATCGCGAATGGACGCCCTCGTCCTTGAAGACATCCTGGCTTCAGCTTTCTTCTGTGCACCCCACAGGGAAGATCTGAGAGAGGACAGATCCAGTTTATATTTCATCAAGAAACCAAACTGAGACTGACCTGTGGGGGGTCAGACTCATACAGCCCGAAACCAAATGATGTCCTGAAAACATCTATACCACTCTTACTCAGCCCAGGCAAACTTTAAACTGCCAGTTAACACACAAAAAACTAATATTATTCAAATCATTTGCAATGAAGACCTAATTCAATCTGACATACAGCTAAAATACAGCTAAAGTGATTTCAAATGAATTCATTCTTAGACAAAAGTCGAAGTCAGGTCTAGCTTTTGAGTCCATTAAATCCGTATTGGGTAGTATTGAGCAACTGAAACAAAGCTGAAATATCTATAACTTTAAACAATTTATAAATAGACCATGTAAGTATTTTTCCTTAATGTATTCTGTATGGTAGCAAATTACAATTTTATTAATTATTTTAGATAAACATAAGATAATGTGAGTAGGTTTTGCAATAATTTCTATCTGGGGGGTAATTTTTGGAAGAGAGAGTTATTTATTTAAGTTTATTTTCAAATATATTAAAATATTAAAGTATAATATCAGTCATACTTATGTAAAATTATGTAAATTTATATTGGCAACCCACTAATCACCCTTTACGTATTTAATAGCGTTTTGTTTTTATGAATCGAGGAAATAAGATTCTTACAAAAAAGAAAACACTATTCAGACAGTTATTTATGTGTCATTAGACTGTGATCCCAAATAAATTTCCGTAAATGTTTTGATGATAAAATTTGTAAATAACGCAGTAAGAAGCTAATATAAAAAATATTGCAGAAAAATATATACAGTATATAGATATACACACACAGTTTGTTAGAACTAACAAAATCCTGAGAATGTGATTTCTAACTTTAACTTTTAAAAAGTAGCTTTAGCTTAGCTAGCTACATTTAGTTTCTAGTGTTTTGTAGTGTAGCTTAGCTACTTTTTCATGAAGTGGCTTTTAACTTTAGCTAGTAACTGTTTTTGTGCACTTTTGTGATTTATGGATAATGTAATCTTGAGTCTGCTCTTTCATATCCCTAACCTCAATAATTGCTTTAATGTCCCTCAGCAAGAATAACATCAGAAAACTGCTATCCGAATATCAGAAACACCCGGAAAGATACATGACAACGATTTGAAAAAACAATAAACTTGCATCACATTAAAGCTCTATAATCTAGGCAATTTGACAAAATGTCTTGAATTATCCTGCTTTTGTTCCTGTAGCATTCCTTCCCACCTCAGAGCGCAGAACACATTGGACACTACACGGCCTGTACGGGAAGTTCACAGCTGATTTGGGGAGCGGAACATCCCTCGCGGTGGAGCCACATTGCAGTTTTCCCAGGTTGCTGTAGGACTCGAACCTCAGCTATCTGTGCCGTGGGCGGTGGATATGTCATACCTCACAATAGGGTTTGTTTCTCTTAGTGAGGTTAGAATACGTCAAAATATTAAAGAACTACACTTAGACCACCGCTATCACAAAAACACTATATTAATATAAAGTAAATGCAAAATTCTTTCTTGCCAAAAATCGTTCTGGCACAACACCCCCCCCCCCTCCCTTATAGAAGGGTATCCTGCAGGGTGTTGCCATAGCAACATGCACACTTTTACAATATAACCAAAAGTACTATATAACAAGAAAATGTGCTTTTATTATCTGTATTCTTTTGGAAGTTGTATTTTTTTTAACATAAGATGTTCTGTAACCTGAAAATACATGGCATGACCTTGTTATCCCTAAAGGTAGCTCCGATGCCAAGTGTTCGTTGTCTGAGTATCAGAAAGCCACCTTCTCGTGAAAGTTAACCAACGTGTTCCGCTTGTCATGCATTGCAAATTAGGCAGTCACTCTGTGCTTTCTAATTATTTCATGCCCCGTGGTTCTGCAACGTGGAACGAGATCATGGTGTTGGCAAGCAAAAAAATAAAGTGCTGCATGATTGACAGCCCTCTTTCCCAGAGGAACTCATTAGGCTACTAACAAAAACCTACTGGGCACAGGGAAGCACCTTACAGCAGCAGTCCCACTCCCTTTCTTTTAGTCCGACATTAAATCGCATGCTGCAGAGATCCTTTATAGCGGCATTAGAACAGTAACTCGCTGTGCACTTGAACTCAAAGCAGATCTGATGCTTCACTAAACAGAATTTTCTGCTTTTTCATTTACAGTTTTTTTTTTGCGAGGGTTTTTAATTCTACCCATATCTTCCTCTTTATGAACGTGGCCTCTGTGATCTTTTTTCTTCTTTTGCTTCTTTTTCAATGCAATTGGAAGCTGGGGAATTCATATGATAATATTTTAATTTTTCCGGTCCTTTGAAATTATATATATTGAGATAATTTATCATCATTAAATTCATCCTGTTCTACATTTATTTTTGATATGGCAGCTCCCACTTCATGCAGCTACATAAAGTGGAGCTGTCACATAAAATACACAAATCTAACAATGTAACCCTAATCTACCTCTGTCTACCCTGAGCTGATTGTAGTTTTAACTTTTGTCTCAGGCTTATTTGTCATTTAGTCTGGGACCAAAACTTTGGCAACCCTGCTAATCGCAGGTGAAAAATAGTTGATGAAATTATCTGATTTAAACCTAATTTCTGTCTTTCAAACATAAACAGGAGCGATATTGAACTAGCATGTTCGCATCCCTTCCTTCATGGGTACATGGTGTTCCGTGCTGTGTATCAATTGGAAACATGCTGGCTGACTTTTATACACTCTGAGGTCTGTTTTTTAAGTTCACCGATCTAGGACCTGGGTGGATCTCTGAATTCATTGGGGTGTGGATTCTACAACAGAACCGCCTGTTCCATCTCATCCTGAAGATGCTTTGTTGGGTTGAGGTCTGAGGACTGTGCAGGCCGCTCAGGTAAACTGAACTCGCTGTCATGTTCCTGGAACCTCTCTGAGACAATACGTGCTTTGTGACTTTGGTGCATTATCCTTGCTGACAAAGTAATCATGCAAAGGTAAACTGTAGCCACGAAGGGCTGCATCTGGTCAGCAACAATGTTCATAATACAACAGCACCACCAACCTGTTGACACCAGGCAGGATGGGTCTCCTGCTGATTACGCCAACTTCTAACTCTGCCATCAGCATGACGGACAAGGCCATTCTAATGTCAATCGAACAGGAACTGAATACCCTGATGTCTATCTGCCTGTCTTAAGTGGCAAGCCACAGCCTCTTCACTCATGCCTGTAGGAGCAATCCATTTTCGTGAATAGGGTAGTGTAACTAATAAACTGGCTAATGAGTTTATATATAGTACATGCTGTCATGTCCCAGGGGTATTTCCAACTGAGGTAAGATCCAAACTCCGTTCTCCTATGCCACTGATAATGTTGTTACCACATCACTAAAGGTCTTCTTGATCACTACTAAAAATAAATAATGGGGGAGTGGACTATTTTAGTTTTGCCCAGATAAAATAAAATAAAATAAAACAAACTTAAAAGCGGCATTTCGTGTCAATAACACAAACCTGGTTTCTGTGTTATCATGCTAGAAATATTGCAAACTGGTAAACTGAGTCACTGTTTAAATTGGTGTGTTAACAGGCAACCGTGGCTGCCATCTTTATTAGGTATCTCTCCAGATGCCTCCTGACCTTTCCCCTCTTGATGGGACAGCAACACAAGTTAGGTTGAGTGTACTTACTGTTCTCACGGTTATGCTACATAAACAGGCTGGCTACCGGTGCTCAGAAATATTTTCCAAAACAAAAATTTGTTCTTGTACCTAATTTCTATAATAATAGTAATTAGAAGTGAAAATGTCTTTAAGTAGGAGGGTCAAAGCACTAATTTATGATAAATGTGATACATATGATAATACTGTTTATGAACATTGGTCAGGACTATGAATGAAAAAACACTTTTTGGGACATCATATTTTGGCATTAAAACCATTCTTTTTAAGTACAGGAAGAAAAAAGCTCTTTGAAGATTGATTTACAGAGACTTTCACCTAATATTCTATTTAGAGTTTTAACTCAAGCTCGTTCTTTCAGAATCAAAGATCTGCTGATATGAAGTAAATAACTCCAGTTAATGCAGTGGGTTTATGCCTTACTTGCGTTTTTTATCAGTTCACACAGAGCATCAAACACAATGCCATATATCATATCGCCAATTTCTTATTGTGCAACACCGAGATTCCCAGATGGTGTGGCCCGTCTTATTTACAATGCGGCAGACCAAACTATTTGCTCGGCTCACACAAATAGAAATCGTGTGAGAAATGAACTACAGCTGTGCCATTCTGCCTTCCAATGGAAGCTTTATCTTTAGGGGTCCGGACAACTTCGCTGTTTGTCCCCATTGCTGTCCAGTCAGGCCGAGGGGGCAGACGAACCCTGTCATTGCTGCATGCAGCTATATCTGTTATTATTATTATTATTATTATTATTATTATTATTAGTAGTAGTAGTAGTAGTAGTTATTGTTGTTTATTATGAATTATGTATTATATATATTCAAATGTTAGGGTTAGTGCCAATGGTTAGGAGCTTGTTTTAATCAAAGGTAGATTCATATTGCATAAAATTGTGGTCCCAAAAAAGTGAATCCCATAGTGAGTCACTTGATATGGGAATTCCAAGCGCTGTGTTGGGTATAGGTTAGCTTCCCTGTCCATCCTTAAATAACCGTGACACTGTAGAGAGAAGCACCTCTGTAATTAGTAGATGTTTGAAACTACAAAGCTGAATGGTGACTCTCATCACTTAGCGCCTTAAATCACAGTAGAGGAAAACCCCTCAATTATAAATTAGCCCTGAGTAATCAGGAGGTTAACCACTTCCACCACTCCCTTAACAGTGGGCATGGACAATGAATCAGGACAAGAAAAGCTTTGGGACTTCTCTTTTGAAGGCACTGAATCTGAGGTTGCGACAATACAGGTATAGAACGTGCAATTGGAACTATAATGGAAATGTGTGTGTCAAAACGAAACTCTTTGTTTGGGACATTACGAAACAGATACCAGTCCACTGACCTACAGAAAAGAGAACCAAAAACACAGCCCTGGGCCTATGACTAAAAGTAGGACAATGCCCTTCCTTCAAAGACCCGCGAGACAATGTAAAGTCTTACGTGGTCATGCCTTTGACTACAACTTGTAATGCAAGTCCTGTTGAGTCAATATAATTCTTGCTGATTAAAAAAAAAAGCAAACTATTTGTACAAAAATGTATTAAATGCAAATCTGTCATTCCTGATTCTGTGTAGGATCACAAAAGAAGGAAAGTTTATTTTTAAACTTATGTAACATTACATTTTACACATTTGACATTTTAGTCATTCAGCAGATGGTCTTACAAAAGTGACGTAGTGTAGGGGTTCACGTGCAATGGTGATAGATTGATGGTGGAGTCTACATTGTGTTGTATGACAGTTTATACATCCCAATCAACTGGTTAAAACTAGCAAAAATAACATTATTTAATAAACGTTGACTGGTTACTCAGCAGAAACAGTTCATTAATACAGGAACTTAATTTTAACATGAAGACACGCATTCACTAACCGGAGTGACTACAGGTTTTTATCCCCAATCTTTACTTCCTTTGTTCTCCGATATGTTTACATAGACAGTGCTCTGGATTTTCCCATTGGTTAATCTTTCAGTGTGTATACTCATAATGTCGGTGTTTATGTGCTGGGTACACTAGACTGATGAAAGCTAGGGTTTAGATGGGCGATGAAAGCAAGGATTTGGTCTGAGGATTAAGGGTTATGGTTAATGTTTAAGTCAAAGTGCCTGACAGAAGTAAGCATCTGCAACGTTTCTTGGACCAATGTTCCCAGCAGAGTGACACGTTCTACTTTAATTACAGACAACATACAGCACATAAAAATAAAAAAAAGCCTTTATGCACATTTTGTCGAAACTAAACAACCAACAACAACTGACAGGCAGATAAACATGCAAAACATAAAAACAAGTAATTACCTTCAAATGTGACAGCGAGTTCACCAAAAATCATCGAGGATACATTTGTGACTGTAGCTTTTCTGTGCTGGTCTTGGTGTGGTTTACCTAAGGCCTAAATTGCATTCTTATGATTCCCTGGCACTTTCTTGGCAAAAGATTTTGTTTAAACCCGAAACTGCCTCGTTGACCTTGGACTTTTGTGCGTGTATTTTGCGTATCTTCAGCTCTGTCTGCCTGACGGTCATGGGCCCTGAACGCTCTGAGGCAGGGGCAGGGGGGTACGCCGAGGATACAAAAGCAGGATTAAGGCACCTGTCAGTCACCTAAACATCTTAAGAAGCACTCAGTACATCTCTGAGTCTTCCCAATGGCCCACATGTCAGGTCTTCAGTATGTGTGCCGTGTAGAAAGGCCATAGATGGGAAGATTGCATATGGCAGTAGTAATGTGCATGTATAAAATCGCCTTCTTTGAAACTTTGAATCATAACATTGAATATTTTGTTTTGTGTAATGCAAAACATGGTTTGCATGGCAAGGCAAGCATATTGTTAAATCATATTTTCAATCATATTGTATTTTTAGTTCTGCCTTGGTATTTTTAAATGTGAAATAATAATATTTGATCTTTATTAAAGTGGGAGAAAGTGCAGAAAGAACAAGAATGAACTGTCTTCTGCTTTGGTGAAAAAGTTCCATTATTTAGAGTGCTACGCATATCCCTGGTTTTCCATATTATTGATCGTTCACAAAAGTGCTCCAGAAGACCGTGATGATGACACTAACACACACACACACACACACACACACACACACGCACACTCTATACCACACTATACCAATCCAAGTCGCTCCTCTCTGCATTGAAATATAATGAATTTCTGCAGTAAAGGCCCCCAGCCGGGCAACTGTCATAGCTTATATTTTAGCCAGTTACACAGCTGGATATTTGCTCAGGCAATGTGGGTACTATGGTTCTGTAGTACTGCAGTAGTTTCCCTCCTCTCATCCTGCAGTCTTCTGGTTACAAGCCTAGCTGGGTGCCTACAAGCGGAATCAAACCAAAAGCCCTCAGAAACCCCAGCTATCACAGGAAAAGATAGCCTTTTTATCTTTCCCTCTTTGCAGTAAATTAGCATTGTCGTTTTTCAATTAAAAAAGAGAGGCATTCTTCCAAAGCACACAGTCCACTCTCCCACTCCTTTAACTGAGAAACCTCACGTCAAAACTCACCCCGTTAAGCCACATTTTTAAAATGGCTGAATCACAGTTGTATGGCCGATCTTTATGCAAGTTTAGTCTGTTCTGTGACTATTTATTTCTCTGTCAATCGAAGTTGCTAAGTCTGGTTCCTTTTCCAAAGATATTATATATTCATATTCATTTTAGATATCTCTGCTGATGCACTTTCATTTTTCTGCCTTGACAAGTGTTCTGCAGGCTGTTTTAATTCACAGCTCAACACTTGGGGCGAACTTGCCTTAGGCCTCAGTTAAAACTCCCTCCTCTAAACCCATTAAAATTACATTTCTAGAGCTATTCTAGGTGGCCCTCCTGAAATTATCAAATGCAATTTCACATTTATTTTACCCTATTCGGATTTAAAGCTCAGGATGCCAGCATTTCGGTCGATAGTTTAGTACTACATTTAGAAATGTGTCACGTGAATCCTATACATTATATCATCGGTGTAAATTTAAAAAAAAAGTGTTATTAAAATAACCACAGGGTAATCATAGCCTTCTGGCCACATCTGCCCTCAGAACGTGCCGAATTCGTTGGCAAGGTGGAGAAGAAGATGGTAGAGGATCTTAACTCCGGATAGCTTGTTTGATGTCTCACAGAAACTCGATTGGGTTGAGATGCGGTGACTGTGGAGAACACTGAAGTAAGCTGAATTCACTGTAGTGATCCCTGAGCCATGCCAGGACAATCCTAGCCTTGTCACAGTGCACATCATGCTGGAAGATTTATACACTACATTCATGAAGGAATGTACCTGGTAGGCAACGATGTTCAGCGTGGCACTCAAACGCAACCTGAACGGAGTGTTCCACTGTATGCTGTGAAATACTCGTTCTTACATGGTTTTCCATGTGTACATTGATGGGTAGAAAACTAAAATAATGGGTTAAAATCGCGCCCCTATCGCACGGGTTATCTGAACTATATCAACAAACACCAGTGGGTTTCACAGATCCTAAATCATTTATCACCGTTATTAACTCTGAAAAGTAAAGCACCCCTCACTCATGTGAGGTTTGTTGGTAACTACTCTCTCCACCATGTCAATGGCTTCCTGTTAACGAAACAGGGTCAGCCAACGGTTAAGCTGTCTGTCCATGAAGATAATGAATGCAGCACTGGTTCATGCTGTGTCACACCTACGGCATTGTGGGGATGGAGGATTTTACCCAGATGGGAACAAGCCCTGTCTGCACACTAAAGAACAGGCATGGTGGCATGCTGGCGGTCCTGTTGGAACCCGAGAGAATGTAACCTAAAACCGTCTCGTCGGAGAAAGAAAGCTGAGGCATTCACACAAGTGATCTTACTCAAACACCCTCCCCCCTCCCCCCTTTCTATCTTTTCCTTTTTTTCTCTCCCGGACAAAGCTTTATGGTTTTGTTGTTTTTTCCCCCTCAAGTGTGCATCACAGATGGCTCTTATTGGAGAGAGTGGCTTCAAACCAAGGGCTGGAGTCTTCATTTGCCTTGTACTCTGGTGTCTTTAGCTCAGGGGCAAATACGTTTCTTTACCTCAGGGGCCAACACGTTTCTTTACCTTAGGGGCCAATGTGTTTCTTTACCACAGGGGCCAACCCGTTTCTTTAGCACAGCGGCCAATGCGTTTCTTTACCACACGGGCCAACGCATTTCATTACCACAAGGGCGTTGGCTCTTGTTTTTTTTTACCTCAGGGGCCAACATTTTTCTTTCCTCAGGGGCCAACACGTTTCTTTAACTCAGGGGCCAACACGTTTCTTTACCACAGGGGCCAACATGTTGTTGTTTTTTTACCTCAGGGGCCAACACGTTTCTTTACCATGGGGCCAACATGTTTTTTTTTTTTTACCTCAGGGGCCAACGTGTTTCTTTACCGCAGGGGCCAACATGTTTTTTTTTTTCCCTCAGGGGCCAACACGTTTCTTTACCTCAGGGGCAAAAGCGTTTCTTTTCCTCAGGGGCCAACACGTTTCTTTTTACCTCAGACAATAGTAGCTGAGTCCGGTTTGTGTACCATTCACTTTTATGAGACTAATTTTACGAGATATATGAATTCATTTAAGCACTGACAAAAATGAGTGTATACATTTCCAGTTTTATACATTAGTTTTTCATTTTAAGAACTTATCTTCAATATTGATTAAATAAAAATACATATAGGCTGTTCATGTCAATGTAGTTAAATTCTTAATCTAGCCATTTTTATTTTCATGAAATGATGATAGTGATGTCTTAGCAAAAGGCAAAAGACCATCAAATTAATAAAAAGATATAAATTTAAAAATTAAAATAATTTAAAAAAAAACACTATTTATACTAAAACAAATTCCCTGTGTTTACGAGAGGTTTACTGCATGAGGCAAATTGTGATTAAAAATGAACATGTCTAAGCTCATTTCTATGGCATTGCCAAGTACCCAATTTCACATATAACCTCCATATTTTCTTTGCCTTGTTAAAATAGTATCACGGCACACATTCCATAAATGAGCAAATCACAGGGAAGATGAGGTGTAGTCTAGGAAAATAACCCCAAGCTTCAAAAGATTTGTTGCCGATGTCTGTTACTTTCCATAAAGGACAAATTTAGAACTAACTTCGGAACTCTTCTGTCTGATTCTGAGAGTTGAGGAATTGCCACTTTAAGATTACAAACCATTTTAAACTTAATTGATGGTTAATTTATGCATTTGTTTACAGCTTGGAGCATGCTGCTATAACTTTTGATTATGAGGGATTCCTTAACTGGGCCAGGTAAAAGAGGGGCTGGTATCCTGCCAAAATCAGCACTGGAGTTAAGAGCTATTTGATTGGCATCCTGGATAAACTCACACTTACTCATAACTGTAATTAATAACCCCTTTGCATCTGGTAAAATGCATAAGTTTTAAATGCTAAGTGACATTTACTGAATAAAAAATAACACATTAGCAGTTTTAGATCATTGATAATAACAGATTAAATCATTGATTTCAGTGCTTAGGGTCCCTAGTCATGTGTAAACGCACATCTCGTCAAGTAGTGACAGATGGAAAGGATAATGTAGTCCTGATCTGTGCTGAATTATTTTTGTGTGCGTGCAGACTGGAGCTTCTATGTTATTCCGTGCTTAATTTTTTAGCAATAATTATGCACCGCAAAATTGAGATCAGCACACAGCAGGCAAAATTTCTATTTAATGTGAAATCCAAAGAGGTATTCCCTGTAAACTCATTTTTTCGTGCTGGATATGTTACTGTTTAGACTCTACATCCCATGACTGAAGCTTAACAAAATTACATATTTTATGTCATTGGAAGGGAAAACCACTGTATTCAGGGTCATTAAATGAAGTACTAAATTTTGAATTGTTGATGTTTTCTGATCGGTTTTCATTTCAGAAAAAAGATGCACATTTTCAGTGTGCTTTTCCCTTCCAAGACTGCTACCACATGTTGACAATCAGAGCAACAGGAAACACCTTATCAAAAATAAACACTTGCAAACCAATAGTCTCAACAATGCCCACGTAAAACTTGGAAATTAAAAGTATTGTGATTCTAAATCAGTAAAACACTTAGCTGCCCCGATCCTTCCGCAAGGCACTTTAACTATAATCACAGATTGCGCATGGCACTAAAAAGATCGTCAAGTTCAAGTTTAAATTAACTAATATATCGGAAATTTAACGGCTGCAGTTTAATCACTGCATTATTCCTTTTTTCTTTGTAGTGGTTGTCGTAAGATGGTCCGTGTGAGAAAGAGAGAGAGAGAGAGCCAGAGAGGGGGTGCGGGGGAAGACACTGAAATGTGGCCAACCACGGCTCTTTTCAGCCACATTCAGATCCAAATCCAGCCTTTGATCTTTTTTGTAGTCTCCTTACCCGGAAGAGTACCCGGTTTTCCCAGCTGAGATGAGCGTACACGTGGAAATGTTGGCTTCTCTCCATCTTCTCACCAAATATTGTCAAAAAGGCAAAGAGTGGATCGCGGAAGAGACTGCCAGCCGCAGAGATCAAAGAGAGTTGCGACTCCACCTGCTAACCCCACCTCCATTTTTGCTACGAAGATCTGCCCCCAGTCTAAACGCAATTTATTCTCACGCGATTAGTTAAATCGCCACGTACGTGTTTACCGTTCTTTTCGTTGTCTTAAGAGCCCCTTGCATCCCCATTAGATTCACAATGCAATGGAAGATCGTGTGCTCAAAAGCCGTATCAAAATATAAAAATATATAAATCTGCTTAAAATTATTTGTTTTCAACTTGTTTTTATATTTATTTTGATACATTTTTGTTATCTTCACCAGCATCATCATCATCATCATTATTATTATTATTATTATTATTATTATTATTATTATTATTATGGGTGAATAGGGCATAACGTTGTCGTAATTCACCCCTTGTCTATTATATGACACCCCGTACCCTCTTTGCTGAGAACTTTACAATAATTTATG
>JAOVYW010026213.1:5083-24910 GCA_025775045.1 Hiodon tergisus | reverse complement strand
TTAAAGCCGTGTGTGTGTGTGTGCGTGTGTGTGTGTATGTGAGTGCGTGTGTGCAGAGCTGTGGAGCTTGTTTACCTGTTAAAGCCGTGTGCATGTGCGTGTGCGTGCAGAGCTGTGGAGCTTGTATACCTATTAAAGCCGTGTGTGTGTGTGTGTGTGTGTGTGTGTGTGTGTGTGTGTGTGAGTGCGTGTGTGCAGAGCTGTGGAGCTTGTATACCTATTAAAGCCGTGTGTGTGCAGAGCTGTGGAGCTTGTTTACCTATTAAAGTCGTGTGTGAGTGTGTGTCTGTGCAGAGCTTGGTTGCTCGGTTACCTGTGGAGCTTGGCACCTGCCATTGCCTCACCCCTGTCATGAGTGGCATTAGCGTGGCCTTTCGCATCTGTTCTGGACAAAACTCACTAATTTGATTAGGAGCTCGGGATACTTCTACTCCTCTGGCAGCTGGCACCGTCTCAAATTTAAATACTTTCCCCATTACTCAATCCATTATACACCCCTCAAAACAAAAACAAAAAACAAAACATATACTCACCTCTCACGACCTCTGTGTACTGAATATTTATTATTTTCCACTAGTTACGCGAGATGATTGGACGTTAAAATACCATAGAGCATTGATATATTGTTTTGCCGTGGCCAGATTATCAGTGACCTGTGAAGATCTGCTGGCGGCCATCGTCCAGTCCAGAATCCTGCCTGTCAGTGAGGTAAACGCTGCCGATGTCGAAGAGGAGCGCAAACGTAAAAACGCCGGCTCCTCCATGTTGGGAAGGCTGTAAACGCGTAAAATCACCGGCTCCTCCATGTTGGGAAGGCCGTAAACGCGTAAAATCACCGGCTCCTCCATGTTGGGAAGGACGTAAACGTAAAAACACCAGCTCCTCCATGTTGGGAAGGACGTAAACGTAAAAACACCGGCTCCTCCATGTTGGGAAGGACGTAAACGTAAAAACACCGGTTCCTCACACCGGCTCTTCCATGTTGGGAAGGACGTAAACGTAAAAACACCAGCTCCTCCATGTTGGGAAGGCCGTAAACGCGTAAAATCACCGGCTCCTCCATGTTGGGAAGGACGTAAACGTAAAAACACCGGCTCCTCCATGTTGGGAAGGATGTAAACGTAAAAACACCGGTTCCTCACACCGGCTCTTCCATGTTGGGAAGGACGTAAACGTAAAAACACCGGCTCCTCCATGTTGGGAAGGCCGTAAACGTAAAAACACCGGCTCCTCCATGTTGGGAAGGCCGTAAATACATAAAAACGCCGGCTCCTCCATGTTGGGAAGGACGTAAACGTAAAAACACTTTGGGAAGGCTGCCGTTAAGCTTTGATGTTCTACTTAATCCAGGAGGGCTTGTGCTGGGTGTGTGCCTTCAGAAAAGCCTTGTTTTATTAACTTAAAGTACAAATGGATATCTAACTCAATTCTGCTGAAGTATCCATAGCAACAGGGTGCACAGTTACAAAAATAACCTTGTGCCTTGCCAGCGTGTCTGATCTGACTGTCTTTAACAATCTAGTTTTAAAGCATGCGAGACGACCTCTGACATCAGTTTTAGAAGACACTACCTAAGACGTGCACTAAAATGTAAGCGAGAAATGTTAAAATGTAGTATTTCAGCATCAGCAAAGGAATAAACTACATCTAAGATACACAAGCACACCATGCTGTGACGGTAGATCACGCTGGATACCCTGTTCTGGGTCCATCCAGCCTCTAACACCCAGGCTGGAGCGGGCCGGGTCCTGAGGCAGGCGGGGCAGCCGGGCCCCTGTGGCCCGAGGAGGCCACGTGTCAGGAACCTCGTGTGTGTCCCTATCATCTGGTTTGTTGGTTTCTCTTTGTGCGTCGTGTCTGTTTCTCAGCCTAACAAAAGAAACAGCCCTTCACTACACTATGAATATATATAAAACCGCATTGCCCCAAATTTTAATAAAAAGCCATAGCTGTACATTGTCATTGAAAATGGCTAAAGTAGTAGTCTCTTCCTTGTGTTGTGTTATAGGCAACAACAACAAAAAACTCTTACGTAACTCTTAAAATGTTACTCTAATGTATTTTGTACAACATCTGGCTTATAAAAATTTTTTTTTTAAGTTGCCATGTTAAGTTTACCAAGCGGAAAAGAAAACTTCTGTATACAGATCACGTCCAATGTATCGATTTTTAAGTAAATAACCTTATTTTAGTAAACTACATTCTGGTCTTGTTTTGGGTGATTATTTCCAAAGTATAATAGAGACTTGAGGAGAGTTAAACTGGCAGCAGAGAGACACCCTTGCTAAGCAACCGAGCCTGGGTGGTCTTTGAATGTGCTTGTTTCCGTTTCAGATATGTCCTTGTCACCGCTCAACATCTTTGCGAGTGTAACAGGGCATTGATTGAAGTTCATGGAAAAGGAAGGTTTGTATTGCAAAAAAAATCTGTAATAATTATAATGATAATAATAAAATCGTACAGGTGTTTAGAAATTAAGTCTTTTGAAGTTGAATTATAGGTAGCGTTCCTTGGTCCCATCTACTGGACTGAAAGGGTACTGCATACAAAATATCCTGTAATCGTGAATGAGCCTAGTAAGCGTATTGTCCGGTGGTCCTATGCTGTGGACATATGGGTAAAGATAACAGAGAATGTTTACTTGACAATAATATAATTTAATATAATTTAGGAAGCTCCTGAACTGAAAGCAGACATAGGCCTTATAGATATACATTTGCTGATGTGCGAGCCAGTCTTATGTAGTTGATCTGGGATGGTTTTTGACCAGTAAAATTTGTGGCCTACACGATGCCACTGCTCTCTTGTCTTGCGATTCATATTTCATAAAAAAACATGTTTACAAGACTTGTGGGTATGTGAGTTTTTGAAAGGTTCATTTGAACTGCAAGCAGTGATCATCCGTTAAGCAAAGTGCATTTGGCATATCACAAATCTCATGAGTGTAAAAGTCCCGCCTTTTTTTACTAACCACTTGTTCCATCGAAGCAAAAATTAATTTGTGTTTTAATGGCTTAAAATAATTCACAGAAGAAACTTATATAGAGACCCTCTCCCTCACCATTCCCTTACGTCATCGCTATACAATTGAGTAGCGATTGGCCAGCACCTGCTCTGCTCTGTCAGTCAGGTGACCCCCCTCAGATCTGTCTGATTGGTCTTGTTTTAAAGTGAATTTGTGCAGCTTCAGGCAGTCACAAAGAGCTGGAGTCCTGCAAAGGTGTTTTCCGCCCGGGTACCGTGCTCCACAGTCCCCAGTGACAGTTCGACGTGGATCCGTTCGCCCTGCTTGAGCTCCAGCAGGAGCACCCGGGTCAGGGGCCCTCCGGACCTCCTCTGATTCCAGCGGAGGGTGGCCACCGTCTGGTCCCCTCTCTTCAGTGAGGCCAGCGATGGGCCTGACCCAAACTCCAGTGTCAGAACCAAGAGGTAGACGCCCGCAGTGGGCGCCCGGAACACCCCCGTCACGGGCGAATACGCCTGCCCGTGGTTCAGGGAAGCATCTTCAAAGATGATAGCACCTGTTTGGTTGGCTCCGTTGTGGGTTCCAGCAAGGAAAATGGGAGGGGTGTCTGAGAGCCAACTGGCTACTGAGGGAGAGAGTGAAGATAAATGTGTTAAATTGTGATTGGTTACCAGGGGAAGGCAACTAAATTCCTCAATATTATTCCAGGCCTCTAGGTACAAAAAGCCTGGATACCTCTAGCCCACAGTCACTGAGACTCATCAGTTTCTCAGCTCTGGTCCTGGGGTCTTACTCTTCAGACTGGCTTTTTACACTGACCATTCTGTAAATGCTAGGTTCCAACCATTTAAAATTAAATGAATTCACAAGGGGGCAGTCTTGGGCCATTATGCTGATAACTTCAAGAGCCAATTTCCTGTTTCAGTCTTTCTCACAGCATGTATAAATATATAAAATATACTTTTTTTTAATGTAGAAAATAGCATCAGCTTCTATTAAGTTTATTTTTTTAAATCATCTTACATATACATATTCAAATGTTAATTACTATCATTATCATTATCACTGCTATTATGTTTTATAATCTGGCCCTATAATTTCTTGCCTACTCTAGTAACTTCATCTATTGAAGCAAGCGTCACTCTGAAATGGGTTGTTAGTAAGGGTAAGGGGAAAGTAAGACAGATAAGGGAAGAGATGCTGAATAAATAACAAATGTGTTTCCCATGGCCAAGTGTGAAACGTAGTATTACTCAGGGGGATCAACGTCTGCTGCTGATAGCTCCCTCTAACAGCCGGGGGGGGGCTACACCATGCGTGTGGAATGGAATTAATGCTAAATCAAACAAATTCAAGGGCTTATTCAATCTAGTCTAACTTTACTGAATATCACAGCAGGTCTCACTGCCAAGGGGTCAGAGAATGAAGAAAACGAGAAATTGGAATCCAGGAAAAAATCTAAATATCACTGGTAAATCATTTCTGGAGGGGGGTATTTTGTTTAGTTAATTATTCAGCCCTTACCTGATGTGTCCAAGGATACATCCCTCTTGGTGTGTGGATTGACTTTCCCTTCTCCAGGTAGATGTCTCTTCCCCTGGTTGCGTCTTCTCTGCCTCTTCCCTTCCTTTTTCTTGATCATGGCCCACAGCTGATCCAGGTCCACTGTGTTCTCGGAGCCTGCCAGTCTCTCGGTGTTGCTGAAGACATTTTTGAACAGCTGCAGATGGTCCTCTAAGCCCTTGCGCAGCAGACTCATTTCAGACTGCGGTTCCAACTTCTGACCACCGGGGGTAGTGTTTTCTGTACAGTTGCAGCAGGAAAGGCATCTCTGCACCTTCAGCCTGCTCAACTCGGCTCCCAGCTCTTCTACGTCTTTCTCAAGTCCCCGCAGGTCACTGGTAGAGTGATCAGGGCGGTCTCCCATCAGTGAATCGGGGGGATCCTCTCTTCTGTGGTCTTCACTCCTTCTTGCTAACTCTCTGGAGGTCCTCTCTGTCGACATTGAGTGCTCGTGTTCAGTGACTCGGTCATGGGGCCATGCAGCCTTCCTGAGTAAATGCACGCTCAGGTTCTGGCTCCTGATCTGCTCTTGCATGTGCTGGATCTTCTCCTGGAGCATGGGTATGGAGTACTGTTCTTTCTCAGGGGGCTTCCGTTCTGTGAACTCGAGCACCTCCTCTCCCAACAGGGTCTCCAGCACCTCAGAGTGCCGAATGGCATCTTTCAGCAGCGAGTCGAAGTAACTAGAGAGACGCTGCGTTACTTTCACCTTCTGCTCGTCTTTCTTCTGCAGGACTTCGATCTCCTGCTGGCTGCTCTGTTGCAAGGACTGAAGCTGAGACATGGTCTGATGCAGGGATCTGGTCTGGTCTTGCTCGAAGGCCATAGCCTCCTGCAACTGCACCAGGCCGGTCCGAAGGTCATCCACCTCCCAGCGGTTCTGACCTTCCATGTTGTCCTCCCGAGCCAGTCTGTTTTCGTTCGCAAGCTCAGTGACGTTAGCCACCCTCTGCTCCAGTGTAGACATTGCGACTGCAAGGGCCTTGCAATTACAGTCTTGGAAGCTGATGTTCTTGTAGAACTGCTGGTATAGGTAGTCCACGTCAGAGTCTATCTCCTTCAGCTGATCTCCATAGGTGGTGGAGAGGTTGCTGGCCAGCTCATTCACCCGTTCTAGAATCTGATTCTTATACATATCTACTTCTAGCACTGTTTCCATGTACTGGATTGTGCCTTGGGAGACGGCTTCATTTAAACGTATTTTCATGTTATCAAAATTCTTCTGCAGGATTTCCACACTCTCCATATTGTTCAGCATGCTGCCGATCTGTTCTGTGTTGTTCATCACTTTGTTATCCAGCCTGTCGATGGCTTCCCAGACCGCTGGTCCTCCCTCTGGCTGGCTTTGACTTGGTCTGCCGGATCCATTTGTCATCTCCTCCTGCGGTTCCTGGTTCAATCTCAACTCAGCCAAGGAAGTGTTGAGGGAGTGGAGACTGGCCTATAAATAATTAAATATTTATCTATAAATAGATAAATAATCACTTAACGGGGCTTGGAGCTGACCAAGTGAACAGAATATGAATATGTTTGAGCACCTGAGACCACAGGTTTAGAATTCAATGAGAATTAGACTGCAATTTGGATCTATACTCTACTCCAGAGTGACTTTGTGAAACCTGTTAGAAGGCCCACATGATTCTGTCTATGCTGTTCTCCCTCACAGTATGACAGCGTACCTCTGAATAAGTATATTAACACTTAAAATGGGTTTAAAATCCTTACCGAAGCAACCTCCATGCCACCGCTGTGCTCACCTGTATGGTTTTCTGATGCCGTTTGATCTTGGAGTCAGTTTCCATCCTGAAGTTCGTCAGATTGTAGTGGAGCATAACCTGTTGGGAGTGAATCCTCTCCTCCAGCACGTTGCTCTGCTGGCTCAGCAGTGCCCTCATCTGGTTGAGCTGTCGGGCCCCCTCCTCCAGCTTGGCCTCAAAGACCCCGACAGGCCCCTCGACAGGCCCGCCGACAGGCCCCCCAGGAAACTTCAGCTGGTGCCTCAGCTCAGCCGTGTCCAAGGACAGCCCTGCCACCTCCTCGGACAGATGCTGCAGGGTCTGATTGAAGCCGTCCAGCAGAGGCTGAAGCTGGGCCATCAGCAGCTTGGTAATGTCCGGGAACGTCTGGAGCCCCTCAGCCTCTGGACAGGGCAGCGTGAGGCAGGTGATTAACGGCGTCTGACACCTGAGGACGTGTACCGGCCGCCCTCCCCATTGCTCTCCCTGCTGGCTTCTTGTGTTCAAAATGTTTCTGGGATCAGTGTGTCACAAACGTGCTATATTTGGACATGTTGCGTTCCCCCTGTGTTATTCATTTCTCTATTTTTGAATGGATAATGTTGGTTAGTTCAATTATTCATTGCAGGATAATGGATTCTCTAGGCTCCCTCGTGCTCCCTAGTGCTGTGTCCATTGAAAAAGGCCTCTCTTTCCTTTTTGCCTCTCTCCCCCTTTCAGAGCTAAATATATATATATATATATATATGTGTGTGTGTGTGTGTGTGTGTGTGTGTGTGTGTGTGTGTGTGTGTGTATATACTGGGCTGCCATCCTAAATAGATCTGTGGATATTGCGAACACGCAAACACAGACACAAACAGAAACCATATACACTCTCTCGCACATACATCCATAACCATAAACACACTCTCGCGCACGCACACACTGTGCCCCACCCTGAAACATGGTGTGTGCCGGTCACATTTCGCTAGACAAACTGTGTTTTCTTTCACAGCAAGACACTATTCAGCTGCTTCCCTTGGCACTTCCCACAGGCAACTGTCAGGGGTCAGTTACAGCGATGTTACACAGAGCCACTCTCATGTCAAGAAGACCTGCGTTTCAGTAAAGCCCAGCAGGATTCTTCTTTCCCATACCTGTGATGTAGATGTGTGCAGAGCTCCAGACTGGTTGTGTGGAATCTCTCCCTCTCTCTCTCTTTGTACCTTAATATTGATCATGAGTACCTAACGTCTTTGCCAGGGAAAGCAAAAGCACACCATTCTGTTTGTCTAATTGAAGGTACATCTATTAGACGGATTAAGTTCTTGTGACTGCTGGTAATTTTATTTGGTCTGGATTTCAGCAGGAGGGTTTTTTTTCTGTAGTAAATAAGTCTAGAGAGGGGGAAGCTTCACTTTGGCTGAAGGTCCCACTCCACGGACCTGTTTAATCTTCCCTGAGTGTGAAAAGGCATCGCAACGTACACCCACACATTATGTTGCAGTTCGTTTTCACACTCACAATGGACACAATACTGTCTTCCTATATCTCGAGCCCTGTAATCGTCACTCCCACTGCCGATTATATTACCTCCTTCATAAAGCCCATGAAGAAAAAAAGGACCTTTATCTAGAAGAAAGAGAGGATTTCCTGGAAGTGGAGCTGTAATGCGCAAAGCGGTGGGATGGGATATTACAGGGGCATGACGGGAGAGGGTTTCCCAGGCTGTCCGTGTCTGGACTGGGGCTCTGGCTGGAAAGCCCGGCTGTTTGATGGCACCTCTCCTGACAGGATGTAGATGAGACAGTGACGAGATGTGCCGGACAGAAGCTTGGACACAGGTCCACTGAGGCCAGGTGTGCGGACGATGTCTAAGCATGTCTGGGAATGAGCAAACGTCGGACCTCTTCCCTTAAGAACAGGAAGTCGTATCAGCTACTCAGATATCTTAGATAGAAAGCATTCGTGCAGCTTAAAGAACCATAATAGATATTGTGCTTGTGGAATACTGATCACTAATTAGTGTTTCCAAAAGGAATTGTTAATTTAGCAATAAATTCCCTGTCTTTGTTTACTGTGCTGACAAGTTTTTCAAGGTGACCACAACCCAGTAGCACGGAAGATGGCCTTTGTTTCGTACCTGTGGTGTAGGAGTCGAGGTCACGCCCACGAATGTGGTCATGACTGTGATCGTGGTGGTGGTTGTGGTGGTGGTCGTGGTGGTGGGCAGATTTGGATTCAGAGCTTCTGTTCTCCTCCTCAGAATGATGTGTGTCGTAAAGTGGACCTCCAGGCACCTGAACGTCGTTCTGTTCCCGGTTCCGGTCTCCCTCAAGGTGAGTTGACCTCTTGTCCCCTGAACAGAGAGCGAGGAGAAGACTGGTGAGAGGAACGTGAATCGCGAGAAGAGTACTCCCCACCTTGCCTAGGCCCCTTTCCTCAGAAAACACAACCCCCCCCCAACCCCCTCGCTTCCTGCCTTGTGACTCAGTCGAAAATCAGGCAGTACAGTAGCTGTTGTTCACACGGTGTAGAAGGATTAACTGCCTCAGAAAGCGCTGTAAATAAGGGGTGTGGAGGATGTTTGGGAAGGGCTGCCTGGGAGTACCGAGTCCGTGCTCAGTTATTTGTAGCCAGTAGCTGAAAGGGAGGCCTAGTTCAGGTCTATTCTGAGGCATGAGCACATGTGCCCTTATTGTGTGCGTTTGTTTTGGGTAACTTTGGCGTCTCTCCAGTAACCCTGGGAATGTTCCGCTCCACCCCACCCCACCCCACCCCACCCCACCCCCAGGGAGATGCAAGCAGTCCGAACCGCCCAGTGGTCCGAAAGCCGGAGCAGAATGCAGTCGGTGGGGGAGGGGGGTACACAATTCACATATACCTGTATGGTTGTGGGACTCGGCAGCTCCGGGCTGAGCGATCTCTGCTGTCCGGTTGTTAAGGTCCGAGTTGGGTCCTTCGGCTACTGTGAGTAAGAGAAGGAGAGAGGAGGAGGGAGAGAGGGAGAGGAGGAGGAGGAGGTCTCTCTTATGGGTCGTCCAGCTTTAATAAACATGCAGTTTCCCAGCCTCCTTTCTTAAATGGGAACCACGCTGCACACAGGAAATCTGTTCTAAATTAGATCTTTATGGATGCTAAACCTCGATTTAAACCTTGATTCCTTGATGAAGAGAGAGGAATGCAGCTATATTCAGAGATCTTGTGTGAAAGGAACCGATCGGCATGTCACATACTAAATTACAGAAAATAGCCTAAAATAATATTGACCGAAAGCAAATGACGCGATTGAAGCTGATCTGCAAATAACACTTCAGGGGAAGGGGCCCGGGCTGGGTTTTATCACACATGCCGAGCGGTGAGGTGAGTGCCTACCTGTGTCCTCACAGTTGTGTCCCCCGTGACCTGGGCAGCACCTCCATAGCAAAGCCGTGACAATCTTCTGCATCTCTCTGTACACTGGTCGAGTGGACAGCTTATACCTGTCAAACACAGACGTGCACACACTTACTGTATCAATGTGCTATAGGGCTGTCTTTATGCACGAATGTTGCGTATGTAGGCATGTGCAGTATGTTAGCAGAGGGGATAGTTACGCATGCCTGCCGATGCGTGTTTAGCGAAGTGACTCACATGACCAGCTGGCAATCAGGCGTGGCGTTGGGGCAGGGGCTCTGGGACCTGATGGTGTACTTCTCCGTCCCACAGACGACTGCCGTGGTCGCCATGCGAGGGTGAACGAACGCACACCAGTTCCTGAGAAGGCACACCAACACAGCGCTGAGTCCGGCGCGCCCTCGATTTCCCCACACCAGAGGCGCACTGGGATTTTCTGGAAGTCACGGGACCTTTCTGATGACTAGGCTTAATATTCCCCTTGTGTGTCGTTTTTTCCACCCGGTGTCCCCTCTCCTGTCTCTGTGTTTATTTGCTGTCTTACGGCTCAGTTTCCTTCCTGTTCTGTGGGTCAGGGTCGGTCAAATCCATTTCACACGGGACACACTCGCTTTTATGTGTTCCCCAAAGCTTTCCTACCAGCTTGGCTGTGTGTTTGACACGCCACTGTTCCTCTGTAGTCCAGACATGTCACATTCGGACGATGTGGCAGTGTGGACCCTGGTTCATCCATATTTGGGTACTGCTCTCAACAGTTAGCACTGTGGCTAATCCGGCAGGCATTGGCAGTGGAACACCACTGCGATCCACCACTGTTTACCCATACCACAGAGGACCCAACACGAGATCCACTCTGACCAGGCATCACCTGCTGCCAGCCCAAGTGCCAGTGCTACCCTGCCATTGTCTCTGAGCCTCCTCATTGTTGTGCTGCTCCCCAGGGGCAGAATGGTTACTAACCACCACCAATTCAGATGACCAAACGTGCTATCACAGAACGAAGAGTGGTTCACTCAAGCCGTATGAGCAAGTGCAGAGGGCAGACTGTTCATTTTTGTTGGTCCACACAGCACAGGTCTGGGTGTGATCTGCGTTCAGCTGAGAGGTTCAAGCCTCACGTCGCATTACTCAGAACTGTTTCACCCGTGTAGAACTGGGGGCTGAGGGCTGAGACACCAAGCCAGAGCTGTTCCTGTCATGTGACCATATCGAAATCTTGACTTGTCCCCGCTACTGCGGCGAGGCACAAGTGCGTTCAGAGGACAGATACTCCCATCGCCATGAGTGTACGCAGCTGACTAAAGTCTGCATCTCGTTGCCATGCAGAGCCGAGCCAAGCCAAGCCAAAGTGCCTGACTGTGGGGCCCAACCATCGAGCAGGGGGAACCACGAAGGCCAGATTCGTATCTGGGTATTTCCATGGTGACGCTAAACGAAACCAGCTGGGGGGGGGGGGCTGCAAACTTCGGTCTTCTTTGGGAAGCGGATCCCTAAATTTAAATATAGGTGGGGTTGTCAAAGGTGAGACAAAATGTATCCCCATCAATCAAATGACATCATCAGCGGGTTCTGGGCTAAACAGACGAGCAGGGAAGCAGTGTGTTGTAGATTGAAGCAGGAGGAGCATCTCAGAGAAGCTCTTATAATTACGTATGTCTTTTACGTCACTCACATGCAAACACTTTGAGTTGGCTGCTTCCCAATGGATACCGTCTATGGACGCAGACCACCAAAGAACAGACACCAGGAACAGACTGCCACTTCCACGTTCTGGGGGCCCTGTGACTGACTGTCTACAATTTATCCCTTTGCTTAGACTACAAAGTGCTGCAAAAACAAGCTTTTCCAACCCTTCAATGCCTGTAACATAAAGAGAGGCAGGGAGTACTTATGGACGTTGCTAATAACGAATACTTAGGCCCTTTTCTAAGAAGGACAATTTCAGTTAGTATACTGTTATTTATTTAGCTGACACCATTATCCACTGCATAGAGTTGAACGCAGTAGCAGAAAAAACCCTGTACGGGTTAGGGTTAGGGTTAGAGTAAAGAACCAGCCAGTGGATCTGAGTTGGTCAGCAGACCTCGTGTTGTTAATGGTCGGACCCCACATTATGAAAGAAGGTCACAATTTATCACCCCCTCCCCCTGCTCACCCCACAAAGGCAGTCTGGTCGATTAGCCTCCGGCTCCTTGAGAGGAAGGAAGCCCCAGACAGTTTCTGAAGTTCCCCCTGTGGTGGGATCTTTTCCCACAGCGGCTGCCTACAGACAGGACGCCCCTGCTGACCTCGGCCAACCCGCTTCCTGACAGGTGACATCATACCATGGGTCACCACTGCGAGGTTGTCCAGCTGGGGAGGGCACACGCATGTTTTTCTTATCATAGGAGGAGTGCCTGCAGGCTTAGGGTTAAACAGGCAACCATAACAGTTCTGTAACAAATGCCTCGTGGGAGATCACCAACAACCGATTTCTTCAGGTTTCATTTCCAGTCTTTTGTAATGAATGAAAGAACAAGATAAATATAAAGTCCCCCCTTTTTAATGTTGTTGTTGGGCGCGTACTAAAGGGCTCACATGGTTACTGCATATGAAGCTCATCTGGCAGGGATACTACTGCCTTTATTTGGTTATCCTCATTCTAAAGTAGTGTAATAATCCAACAAGTATGTACCCATTTCAGCCCGGCCACAAATACACCAGTAACACGAGATGATCAAACGATGTGCTGTGGAGAAAACATGAGTAACACGCGATGAGCAAACGATGTGCTGTGGTGAAAACATGAGTAACACACAATGAGCAAATGATGTGCTGTGGTGAAAACATGAGTAACACACGATGAGCAAACGATGTGCTATAGTGAAAACACGAGTAACACGTGATGAGCAAACGATGTGCTATAGTGAAAACACGAGTAACACGTGATGAGCAAATGATGTGCTATAGTGAAAACACGAGTAACACGTGATGAGCAAACGATGTGCTATAGTGAAAACATGAGTAACACGTGATGAGCAAATGATGAGCTGTGGTGAAAACATGAGTAACACAGGATGATCAAACAATGTGCTGTGGTGAAAACGTGAGTAACACACATTGAGCAAATGATGTGAAGTGGTGAAAACGTGAGTAACACACGATGAGCAAATGATGCGCTGTGGTGAAAACACGTGTAACACGCGATGAGCAAACGATGTGCTGTGGTGAAAACATGAGTAACACACAATGAGCAAACGATGTGCTGTGGTGAAAAAGTGGAGTAACACACAATGAGCAAACGATGTGCTGTGGTGAAAAAGTGGAGTCACACAGACATCAACACTCTGGAACGGTCACGGGCTACAAGCACTTCCTGAAGGGAGCGGCCCAAGTTCAAGGACCTTGGAAAATAATCAGATGGGTCTGTGGTAGTGTAAGGAGGCAAATGACCCCTACATTTTCTTCTCAAATCCTCAAACAGTTTACTTTCTACATCTGTCAGTCTTGTTCAGAGACCCCCCACCGCCGCATGTGCCACCTGCTCTCTCATCACTGCAGCAGACCAAATACTGACCAAACTGTCAAAAAAGGATTGGTGCCCCCCCACTTCAAGACTGGAGTTCTCCTCAAGTGGCAACAGTGCCCCAGCTCTGAGAGCTGCATTACTCCCCCAACATCTTCCGTAGGTCCTGGAATCGTTGCAAATACCCGGCGTGGAAGGCACCACCAAACACCCTCTCAAGAGTAATGCCAAGCCCTGATGGACTGGGCCAACCCTGTAGAACCATCTGTAGCGCCACTCCACTCCACACACATCGAAGACATAAATCTACGTCTATCTCAAGAAACATACTGCCCTTATGGGCACTGCCTCAAGCTGCAGCCAATTACAGGTCTGGTGTTGACATAAAAGCCTGTAGGCAAGCCTTAGAGAGCTAATTGTGGCTAATTTGGACAGAACCTCGGGGGAGCTTATTATCATTGAATTTGGAGAGTTGTATTGTAATTTGGGTTATAATATATGTATCTAGGTTAAAGTCATTTCTGTTGTAAAACTATACAGCTGAACATTTGATGAAACCATGCCAGATTGCAGAACACAGGAAATCTATTGCCCTCTAATTCTTTCATGCAACTTAAATTTAATTACTTTTGTCCTTGAATGAAGGAAAACATACAGCATACTTTAAGCACTTGGGAAGCAAAGAACACAATGCCAAGGAGAACCCGAAACGTTTGTTGAGACACAGCACTGAGGAGGTCTGGGTATTGTCCCTTTGTTTAGCTTCTCAGCATCTTACCCTGATTACCAAATACTAAGAGAATACCCAATGTTCGCTATAGCTAATGTAAGAGTGGACTCTGGAAGAGTGGACCAGAAAAAATAAACTCAATAGAATCTCAAAGTTACTGAATGGACTGAATGCTCTTGCTGTCAATCCACATGGTGTATTTACACGCACAAGGCTAGAAATTCTCATGTAGTCATTTTATGTGAAAACATAAGCTAGTATACCTAAAATTAGGACACAGTCTTAGTTCCTCCACATGGTAATATTGGTGTTTTCATATTCCTCAGCACCACCCTCTGACATGCTACCGAGCCCGTTCAGATGTTCCATCGGTAAAGTTATCAATAGCGAGATGCTAAAGGCTCTCTTCCACAGCACTCACCCGGTACGAGCTGGTATGTTCTGGGCTCCTGCCTCTCCAGACGGGGGTGCGGTGTCTTCTGGCCCATCATGAGTGGAGTGCCCTTGTCCCTCCGATGGATATCCGTGGGCCAGCGGGGGATGAGCAGCGGGTCTTGGTGAGGAATGGCGGTACGTCCCTAAGACCCTGGGCAAGACTGGCCCCCAGCTACCCCCGGCGCCGCCACCACCGCCGTGGCCGCTTCGCACTGGGAGCCACTGGGGCTCCTCCTCCTCCCCAGGGTCCCTGGCCCGGATGTCTCCGTGCGCTGCGGCCTTCAGCCCCAGCAGGAGCAACAGGATCCTCACAACCATATCTGCTTTTCAGCTTGCCTTAACTGCCACCAAACCAGTCTGAGGCTTCCTTTGGGGCGGCTATTTGTTTTAAGGGGTTTGCTATGGAGCACTTGGAAACTCCCCGCCCCATCTCGGGGAGGAAAAATTTAAAAACAAAAAAGAAACCCCCCCCCCCGCCTCCTGATCTCCACAGTCCCCTCCCCTCTGCTCCGCTATCGAAGGTTTTCAGAGCCCTCCAACAATCATCGGAAATGAGCCTCCCACGCACGCAGCGCCCCCCGCCCCTCCTCTGGAAAGGTCGTAGGTCCTGGAACAATGCGGCCGTGCTTTTCCCCCGGATCCATAGGCAGAAGCCCATAGGAGGCCCTGGGTCCCTAGGGGCAGGAGGGACAGTGAGGAAGCAGCCCATTTCTCTTGGCCAGCCTAAGGACTCCTTATCACACCTCCTTTCCTCTCCCTTGCACTGTCCAGGAAGGGGATGTTAGTGAGAGGCAGACTGGATGTGTATAAAATGAGGGCGAGACAAGTGAGCCCGTAAGATAGAGGGGAACTCGCTAGGATATATGAACACTGGGGGGGAAAAACAACAGAGAATGTCTGTTGGTGCCCGCCTTAATGAGATCGTCTCAGCACAAGATAGACACTTTCTTTTGTTGGCAGCAGATGTGCGAGAAAGACAAAAGTTTTTGTTTTTGGGACGAGTCAGTGTTTTCGTTGAAACCATATGCCATAGTCCAGTTAGCTGCGTCACCCCAGCAATGGAGACGGCTGTTTTGAGATGGGGTTTTTTCTCTTTCTTAACTGTCCAACAAGAGGGTTTTCCTTTCATCTTCAGGCTCTTGCTGTGTCCTACGCTATCTCTGCTTGACGTCAGATGAGACTCCAGGAACTAACAATAAGCTAGAAATGACCATAAAGTGAAAGTCAACTGCAGCTGGACCATGAATGCTGACTACAGAGGTTTGAAGAGCAGTTCAAAACAGGTATAGGGAAAAGTCTCACTCTCACAAAAGCAAATCCCCTAACATCGTACAACCGCCCCCACACCACCCCCATAGTTTATTACTAGATTAGTAAACAGGCTCTCCACTGCACACAACTCCAAGTGTAGCAAGAAATTCTGGAGCTGGATCGAGAGTTTTGTGCCAGGCTGGTGGACTTCCCTCAACGACCAGTAGGAGTCATCACTGTTCCACATAAGGGCGTAGGCTAGTCTTGACAACTTCTCTCAGAGAACAGACACCAGCTGTTCTGACTTAGGGCCCAAAAAAAAAGAAGAAGAATCCCACCAACATAGAGTATGGATGGAGAGGATGAGATCAGAAGGAGCACGGTACAGAGGACGAGATGCTTCAGTGCTTCATTGTTACAGCCCTGGGCGTACAGCCATGAAAAGCACTCAAGTGTCTGGGGTTGGACCCCCCCCCCCCCCTCCTCCATGGAGAGACTCCCTCCTCAGTGTTAGCTGTGTACAGCATTAGTTGCCCTACAGATTCTGACGCACACTGCCATGTTCTGATTGGCCGTTCGGTGCTATTATGGCTGTGCCCAGTGGGGAGATCAAAGCAATGAAGTTCTACCTGGGCAGGCCCGACAGCTGGTCTCTAAAGGGTATGAGAAATGTCACAGTAATAGGAGAGGACCATCCTGGACCATCCTGTTTAAGGCTTAAATCGCAAATTTGATTTAGCAGTGAGGCGGACACAGAAGTAGTTTAAGACAGGCTGCCCCGCCGATGTTGAGAGTTATAACGGGAGTAAGCTCACTTCCTGTCAGAAAATGTATGTCCGGTGGGTCCCTGGGTAGGGGGCCATAGATGGGGGTCAGATCGGAGGCAATTAGGTTTGGTTTATTTGTTCTTGTTTGGGTGAAAATGGCTCTGGATGTTGGGTTTCCTGGAGACATTGTGGAGGTGAAAACAGTGGGATATTTTAAGAGCTGGCTGTAAACAGCCTTGTGCCCTGGCAGCCTCTCACACGGCTCATCTGGAATACTCTGGGCAGTGCAGGAGATTCCTCAAACCCCCAGTGATTCGAGTCCGGGCTAACCAAGCCTACTGCATGCTGAATGTCACGGGCTCCTGTCCAAACGCTCATGTTCTCTGTAACAATTTTCCCTTTGTTCCCTTGGAAGCGAGATGCTGCAGATGATACGAGTTGATACAAGCCGTCTTCCGGCTCGGTCAGGACAGAGTTTTTATCGGCAGATTGGCACTTCTCCACAGGCTGGGGTGGTTTAATGTGGGCGTTGTTAATGATGCTGCCAAAAAAAACAAAACAATGAACAAACAGGTGATGGGGAACAAGCAAGTGATAAAAATGTGAGGGAGGTGGGGACAGTAGATCTATTAGGTGTCTAATCTACCTTTTTCAGTATCAGCTTCAACCCTTGTGTGCGTCTTTGTGGACAGAATGTATAACCAAAGACGTGTGGTTTGCATGCCCAAAACAATAATCATTATAATTTCATGACATTGATTTTTGTGTATTAGAGCCACCCCTGCCTCAATGCCTGAGCAGCCATTTTGGCATGTTCCAAGTGGATTCTGGGACTGCAGAGATGAATGCATTGGCAGGGTGTGGCAACGTTCAGGGGCATTATGGGAATGCTGCAGCCACCTTGCTATAGGTCATTCTCCGCATGAAAGAACGCGGGGCGTAAGAGGGAGGAGGGAAAGGGAGACTGTGGTTGCTGATCTATGAGAGCATGTTCAAGTCCAGTTTGGCTCCTAATGGAGCGTCCAATTGTAACGCAGATGTTAGGAAATTATTCAATATGTTACGTGACTCCATTTACTGAATGTATGAAAGCATCAATGGCTATAAATAACCACACAAACTTGTCCTCCAGATATATTATGTAGCTGTGCTTGCTGCCTGCTTCAGGATAGTGGTATGAAGGTGAAACGCTGAGTTTCTTTGTAAAGACGCTCGAGACGAGGTCTGACAACAAATGATGCACTTATAGTGCCTGAAGGGGAGCTGAGGTAGCTGCCTTTTAAAAATGAATAGCCCGACCGAGAGATAAGAAGATTAAGTTAACTTGTCCGTGTTCCTTGATGAGCTCTTGGACCTTAGAGCAATGCATGATCAGCAGTTGGTGCTCTCGAAGTAGAGGGGCGGGACATCTGGAATTGTTGGCCAGAGGCTTGATCCGAACGGCAATCCCCCTCTCAGTGGGATGTCTCCTGGCCCGGAACATGTCCAGAATTTGTCCAGAATTTTCCTGGTGTTGACCGTTAAGGGCCCGAGCAGTTGCAACAGCCGAATGCCTCACCGCTTTGCGAGTCTCGTGGCACCGCCCTGCTAATGAGCAGCTCCCCCGGTAGCCCCCCGTAGTTAGAGCGCCCTACGGTCTGTGGTTCTCAGCCGCAACATTCTGTAGTCAACACAGGAGCCGCACAGAAAGAATTTCACAGGGCTTCACTTCACATTAACTCAGCCCCCTATCGCATGTGAGAAACAGCTAATTACCCAGTAGATCTGTCACACTGTTCTTTTTGTTGTTCTTGTTTTTTTGTTTTTTTTAAACCTAGCAACACTTCCCCACAACTCGAGGATAGGACTCCCTGAAATGACATTGGCACTTGTTTCTCCCTCGCTCAGATCAGTCTCTACAGCACAGCTTTTCTACCCCAAGGTTTTCGCCTTTTGTTGTGGCCCACCTGTTGAAACCAACATTTGACTGGTAGTTTTCCTGTGATTGTCCTGTGTGGTTGTGCTGCTGCGAGGTCCGCCCACGCACCGACCGGCGTGGACAAAGACTATGGCCTTTCACAAACACCCGAGGCTACTGCGTGTCAGTGGTCAACAGTAGCTAGCCATTTCCTAGCCAGTCCGAAACTGTTCTGAGACCTGTGCCACACGCTGTTCAGAGAGATGGAAGCTGTGGGAGGCACGTCCAGGCGTGGCACTGCTCCTGTCAGTACCGGTCTGAACCACCGCTACAGTTCTTTTAGCAACACTCTTCTATGTCTGCTAAATAGCGTATTATGTCTAAATCAAGCAGTAGCCTCCCTCGATAATCGGAGAAAGATGGTTTTAAAGCATAAAAATGAATATTGGGCCTAGTGCATGCCGGTATTACTGTAGTACGAGTGGGAGGCCACGGGTTTTTATTATTAAAATGTCAAATGTATGTGAGCCATTCCTCCCTTACAACCCCGGCCCCCACCCTCTACCTTGAAGGATTGTGGATCCACAGGGGACTATATCAGCTCACATTTTCTCACTGTGTCGACAAAATGAGCCTCTCTCTCTCTATATATATATATATATATCCAGTCACTGGCCCCCGGCCAATTAGCAGAGGGACCTGCCGTGAGCCTGTCAATTCAACAGTAGTGCACACAGGTGGAAGTCAAGTCAGGAGTTTTACGCCAAGCGGCCATACCTAAGCAGTGATTCAGCTGTTTTGTGTTGTGAATCTGTTGCTTTGGTGCTTTGGGGCAGCTGAGATATTTGAGGGTCGGACACGAGACGCAACTCTGTTTCACAGCCAAGCAGGCGGGCATTTCACAACGAGTGGACCAAAACTGGCAAGAGCTAGGGGGTGGTCTGTCTGAGTAAGAAGATGTTCTTGCTTTGTCCTCTGTCTGTGTGTATGTTTTCCTTCCTGGGTGAAGGGTGGACAACAGAAAGAACTAATTTAAACCCCAGGTGTGAACGACCCTGGTGTGGATAGTCCCTGAATAAGACAAACAGTCATTTAAGAAAAAAAGTTTTTTTTTTTTTTTTAAATTTTATTTCTTAGCCTATAAATCCAAATGGATTTCAGCTTTTGGTGAAATTTCAGATGCCCTGATGATGTCTAAAAGGCCAGCAATGATTAAAAATAATCGATCCATAGCTGTGTGTCTGACTGGAAGGCCTTGTGGCCTCTGTTGGTTGGATCAGCCATTTTAATCAGAGGCCCAAGGCCTTCCAGTCAGACAAGCAGCAATGGAAATTTTTTGTTTGTGTCCGATACTTGTCATTTGGGTTTTATTTGGTTTCCGTAAATCTGCCACTGCTCCTGACACAGACACACAGACAGACAATCCGAAATACAGACAAGCACACATACACAGACAGACAATCCGAAATACAGACAAACACACATACACAGACAGACAATCCGAAATACAGACAAACACACATACACAGACAGACAATCCGAAATACAGACAAGCACACATACACAGACAGACAATCCGAAATACAGACAAACACACATA
>JAOVYW010026204.1:20651-30990 GCA_025775045.1 Hiodon tergisus | reverse complement strand
TGTGTGTGTGTGTGTGTGTGTGTGTGTGTGTGTGTGTGTGTGTGTGAGACAGTACCTGGACATTGGATGGTCGTAGGAGATCGGCGGGTAATCCTCGTCTAGTGTGGGGGGAAGTAACGGAGAGGCTGGCGGCACGTGTTTCTTTTCCCTGTAACTTAGACAGCAGGTGTCAGAGCGCATATGGGAGGCAGGACTCCAACCAGATTTTATGGAGATGACGGGCCTGTGTTTGGGTCTTTGGGGATACCCCCGACACCTGGTGGTGCTTGGGCAGCAAAAACGGAGTAAGTGATAAAAAGAATGGATGCAGCATTGTGACGATCAGCACGCAAATGAAGAGCACCCCATGACAAATCACGTGGCCGTTGTCATGGATGTGCTGTGACTGACAGCAGCCTCTGCCAAAGCCACTGCCAGCTTCCCGTTGCCACGTGTTATAGCGTACCCCAAATGTCTACAGCTAGCCAGAAATGCCATGAGTTTATCAAACAAGATAGCAAACACACGGAGGCTGCCATGCAGATGCTGATAAATGGGAAGATAACGTCCCTTCACAGCCACAGGGTCCTGACTATGAGGAGCTGATTGAGAGAGAAATAGATTGATTGGAGGAGAGATTGCCTTCGAAATTCTGCCACTGCTATGGGTGAAGATTAGCTTGGAGATTTGGCTTGGGGAAAACGAAGAATGAAATCCAAATGCTGCATCATCTTTTCAAACGATTTGTGCTAGATTTTTGAGTTGAACTCAATTGTGAATGCACAACTTGCATCTTTTAGTATGGAAGCACTGTTCTGTTTTTTGGTACATTTCCAGTTTCGGGTGCTTATCGTTGAATGACAGAAGCTGAAAACTGTGTGCAAAACTCCAAAATCAAAAGGGAAAAGCTGTCACTGAGGCCTGGGTATTAATCAGCTTAGTGTTCACGGACAAGAGAGCAGTGATCCCAGGTGAAAGGGTAGATTCTCATATACATGACACCCAAAGGAAGTTAATGGGATTCAAACCATTTTTTAATTATGTACCCTAAGGGTTTTGTCCCATTAAATTTATGATGCCAAGATTTCTCAGCCGCAATCCAACAGTCACAACGTAAGAAAAGAGTAGATATCACAAGGCAGACTCAGTTCAACATATGTGGAACATATGCTTCTGACCAGGTGCATCCATTCATGGCAACAATTCACCCTTCGTCAATTTACAATTATCCTTGGATACTTCCAGCAGGATAATGTGTCAAAGCATGTCTCGTCTTAGGATGGTTCAGTCAAGAAAACTGAACATGACAGCGAGTTCAGTTTATTTGAGTGGCCAGCACAGCCCGCAGACCTCCACCCAAAGAAGCATCTTTGGGATGCAATGTGCTGTTCGCTGCATGAATGTACTGCCTTCCAAGCAGGAACTGCTTGATGACATCATCGTGGACCAACATCCCCGTGGAATGTTTTACGACAAGTGAAAAGGGTGGGAGGAGTTCAGAGGGGATTGAAGAATATATCTTAATCAACAAACATTAAACAAAACACACAGTAAATCATGTTTACAACAGGGTGTCAGGGTGTATGGATTCTGCATATTCCATGCCTCGAAGAATTCAGGCTGTTCAGTAGGCAAAGTAGATACTGTACCGGTCGGTGTACCTAATTATCTGACAACTGAGTGAATATACAGAGTGTATATAATTATAAATATTATACATGAAACAACATTACGGCTGTGAAATATTCAGAATTTTTAAGCCAAGAATAAGGAATAGTGGTTGGACTTCTTAAATTAATTTCCAGATTAATTTCCAAGCGAGTGATGTTGCATTAGTCCCGTTTGCAGCATTTAATAAGGCAGGAAGTCATCATTGTGCAAATTACTCTGAATTCTATTAGCAGCTCCTTATTTGTCAGGGGGTGTTATCTGAACTTTTCAGCCAGTGTGAAAATGCAATCTTACTGAAAATATTGTTTTAATTGAAACATTAACTGCACTTAAACCGGTTGCTTCCTCTGTTGTGGAAGGCATTTCTCGGTTGATGTTTGAGTACAGCTGAACTTACTGAGGGCAGGCCTGACATATGGCTCAAACAGTGAGGGTCTAGAGAATTCTGATGTCACACTCGTCAAAATTCTTGCCTGCTCACTCAAATTTTGACAAAGCTGTGACAAGCAGCAATGAAGGCGTTTCATATTCCTCTTCGTCATAACAAATCCAGGATTCTCCCGAGCAGATAAGGTTTTACAAATGGGTTGGGGGTTTGGAGGGGGTTCAAAGATCTGGTCAGTGACTGAGAAGATTCCTTGAGTCTCAACCTGCTGAAAACCCTTTTATAAAAGCTATGTGACTTTGCACCTCTCCACGAAAGGAGTGAAAATGTAATTTCCTCTAAAGGTGTTTAAATGGAGATTCCTCCAAAGGAGTTTAAAAGGAGTTTGCCGGCTCCAAATACGACGAAACCTATGTTTGCGTTTTTGCCCAAGAAAGAACTTATAGGTTATTCTGGCATCACGGCTCAAAATGAACATTAACTGTATTTCTCTGGAGAGGGATTCTTCCCTTTCTCTGTGAAATGTAGCTGATGCATTTTCCCCCGAGTAATACTGCCGTCCGTATCCCACTTCACCTTTCCCTCCAGTGTCGCTGTTGGGTACAATTTAGTGATTACTCACCATCCATCATATAAACACACACTAAACTCAATTTCTGCTGTGCAGCCAGTGTAAACTTCAGTACAGCAACTTTTGAAACTGACTTAGTATTTTTTTTTGTTTTTTTGAAATAGTGGCTGATTCCCTCTTTCTGCTGTAAACATGATTCACTGTGTGTTTTGTTTCATGTTTGTTAGTTAAGATATATTCTTCAATCCCCACTGAACACTTCGTTTTTTTAAAACCAAAGATAATTCCCCAGGCTGTAGTGACACAGAAACAAGTGAAGATAAATAGCCCCCCCCCCCCCCCATACCTTTGTGTCAATCAGACCGTGCTGGTGAGCTGATATGTAACTGATACAACATGTGCTTCGTTGAGTATGATCCAACTTGATCACCCCCAGAGGTTTCTCCATGTAACAGGATTCTGGACATTTAATTTGTTTTAAAAATTTAAATTAAATTAGCTGAATTTAAACACCTGCCCTACTTTTGATTTTTCTCTGATTTTTCTCCTACATGAATAGTAATTGAATTCAAATAAATACATTAAATAAAGAAGCTAAATGAAGATAAAAGCTAATAACTAATATCTTATCTAATTCATTTACATAACCAGTCTTACAATTAGAATCAAGGCAAAGTTATTTGTCATTGCTAAACGAATACGTTTATTCAATAAATCAAGCCGCTGAAAATAAATTTTTCTCATTCATTCATTGTCCCTAAATTTCTTGCGCTGGTGGGGGTCGCAGTTGAAAATAATTTTAATCAAATCACTCTAGAAAAGTTTTTGTGAAAGTATTTCACTTTTTCATCATTTCACACCTAATTATATATACAAGGATAATGATATAAAAGTCATTAACAGGATGTTTGGAGCAAGAGCTCTTCTTCAGCAGAGACGAGATGGCACTTGAACTGAATAAGTGCACAGTCACTTTTATGTCATTATCCTTGTTTTTGAGCACTGGCCTTCCAGACGAGTCAAACAATAGAGACGTAATCTGAACATCTTTCACCCGGTCACACGATATGCAACTGCCGACATGTAGATTTCTTAGGATTTTACCCTCCAATTTTACCCTCCTGTCTGGGGTAACAAAGACAGGTGAATTTGTGTATGAAATATTTAGTTTTTCAATCAGGGATGGCTTATTTGCACCTCTTGCAAATAACACAAAGTGTGCTTTAATTCTAAAGTACAGCAGGATGGGACTTTCTGAGTTTAATAAAATTATAGCCTCCCTTAACGTTATTTACTTTATCGAAGCTGGTTAGTAGCTTCACTTGCTAGCTTAAACCATAGCATACTCACGCTATAGGCATTGTTTTATTTTTTGTCATTTATTCAGATCATTCAGATAACACAAAATACCCATAGCAAGAAAAAGGGAAAAAAATATTTAATCATTATAAAGTAAACACAAAATGTATATTACAGAAAAAGATAACATAAAATAATGTACGTTATTACCCTAACTTTTATTTTTCTGCTAACATACCTGGGTATGCGAGTGCTGCCTTACAACCAAACCCCAAATCATTAAAAATTAACCTGTATGTAACCTCTCAATTGTATTTTTAAATCTTTAAAATTTGCAGTCATCGTGTTCTTCGGTGAGTGTTTTATTGTATAAGACTTTAGTAATACTGACTTGCAGTGCCTCAGGGTTATGACACATCCTACAGGGATAATGTATTGATGGGCTCAATTTACCAACACGTTTTTTACATTTTCTTCTTCTTTTGTTTTTTTTTCCAGATGTTGTTGCCATGGAAGCTTAAAGAGCAAATATGGCTTAGCTTAACCTCCTCGCCCTCACTTTGTATTCCATGACAGTACTGAGAGGAACTTCCTCTGCCTGGGAAAGAAAAACAGATTCAGTAGGTTATCCCACAACTGTCTTACTCTGGTACCAAAGGTTGCCTTTTGAATAAATATTATGATGGACTAGTATTTTGATGTCTCCTGTCTCCTTTATTTTAAGTATTGCATAAACGAGCAGCATTTGTCTCAACAAAGTAAAATCAGCTGTAATCAAGACTAATTCATTAAAGCATTGTCATATCTGGCAATTTTTATATGATTTATATGATCCCTTTCAATTTAGTTTCTTTCTTGCATTTACACACCCAGGGATTAAGCTGGGAACTGAGAGGTGCAGAATAAAATCTTGTTTGCATTTATTTATTTATTTTTTAAATCTAACAAGCTAATGGTGCTAAACAAGCTGTATGCTGTTAATTCTAAGGTCATTAATAATGCGAATAGACTTAATAATAATAATAATAATAATAATAATAATAATAATAATAGTAATAATAATTTTATTCCCAGCAACCTATAGATTCCTACTGCTGTGGTGACTATGTATGTATGCGGATGTGATTTTGCATATTTCACCATATTTTATTTGGTCAAATTTTCTGATTCCTGCTTTTCTCTTTGGTGCTCAATAAATAGTTCTTCATCTTCATCATCGCATGAGACTATAACATTCATTCGGAATAAAATATTAAACATTATTTATTCTATTGAACTTTGACATAGGCGGTATGTAAAATTTAACCAAAAACCAACACAGGGAAAGATTCTCAGTTTCAGTCTTACCGAGTTACCCTTTTTGCATTTTTTTGTGATGTGTACAATAAAAATATTCTAGTGTTCTAGTTTTTGTCAAGAGTTATTTTATTGATGAAAGGCATACGACTGCAAGATATTGTACTACCAGTTTTTACCTACAAGACTTGGCAATTCTATAAATGGCAATCTAAATATATTCATGGTCTGTGTTCCCTCGACAAAAAATGCAACCAGTTTTAATTGCGTAAATTTACATTTAAGAAGCAAAAAAACCTTCAAAGATGAGTCTAACATAGTACTGTCATTTGGAGGCCTTCTTAGCAGACCCAATCCTTGCAGTTATAATGAACATACTCAGGGTAGAAATTATTGCTAACTAATTAGCATGCAGGGCTATACCACTAGGTTTTATAACATAGGAAATAGATTGAAGTCGGTGTGTATCAGCATTCCAAGTGAACTTTTTGCCCATCAAAAACGCCTTACAACCCTAAGGCATGTCATTTCATTGGTTCATAAAGGAACAATTGGTTTCCTGTATTTTTTGGGAAACTCTGAAATCTTTAAAGCTAAACTTAGCGAAAAACATAAATCAGCAATGAACACACGGAAACTATAATTTAATAAAAAACATTTACACCCTGGCAGCCATTGTGAACACAATATGGAAAACACACTTGCTGTGCATTTTTATGAGAATAACAATTTGTACATAATTCCTAAGGATAGCATGTCTGATTTACATGATATATTCTGTGGCACGGTGATGAGGCAGTCAAATCCCAGGGACAGCTTCCACACTGTTCGCTAGTTTCACAACCAAATCAATACCTGCAATTTAAGGAAGTGCGAATGCTGGCAAAATGATTATTTTTTTATTCCGTTTTTTTGACCTCCCAAATCCCAGGGAACATGCTATGAAAAATGTATTAAATAAGAAGTAAAACTGAATGCAATGAGCTACAATTTTTCCCAAATAGGCCCAATGTCAGCAGTCTTCGGTTCTGCCTTAGAAGACATGTTAACAAGCATATTACTGGGCTGTCAAATTGCAGTGCTGTCTGAAATGTGCTGGGACTTTGCAGTGATTTTGGAAAAAGGAATTAAATATCAGTCGGTGGAAATGCTACTGTCTGAAATTGTTAAAGCAGCAGCATTTTCACAGGTGTCTCAGAAAGTGAGCAAAAAGCCTACAGTAATGAAACGAACGTCGAGCGGAGCTCGCCCTCGCTGGCATCTCTAGGCTGGCTAACGCCATGGGAGACAAGGCTGACATTCTCTTAGGGACTTCACTTTTGCTGAAAATAATCAAGTCCGTTCCATCGGCGTGTGAAATTTAAGGACACTGCACCAAACCAGTGATGTAATGATACTATACCCACAGTGCCACTGAATTCAGTCTGAACCTCTTAAAATCTTAACACAAGTAAAGGTTTTTTATACATTGTCGAATGAGGCACTTCAACACACGACAGAACGTTTAAGCAAAGGAAGAAATCGTTTATCATTTTTATCATTTATCATTCAGGGAAGATTAAATGGACTCTTAAATTTAAGTAAAATGCTGTTTGTAATAATGCAACATTTAATGTCTTGTTAGATTTTTGTCAGCTGAATTCAAACCCCATGCCCCTAAATATCTCACTTACCAAAACTGCCAAAATGTACGCTCATAAGTCATTGGAGAGGTATTCCATAACAGTAATCCGGAATTTATTGGGCTATAGCTGATATGCTGCCCGTGTATGCTGACTGAGCAGTTATCGGGGACAAAGACTTTTGAAAAGACAACTAATTCAGTCATGGCCGCTAAGTCATGTTCAGCATTTAGAGCATGACTCAGCAGCCTACAGTGAAATGTGAAGGGCCTTCATCATCCCGGGGATCATGTTTCATCAGGAGGTGTTAGATTAATGTTTTCTGGATTATTGTATAGGGGAATAAACGCCGTACATTTAGAAGACTTAGATGAGAGATGTTCCCAACTGCTAAACGTGGAGTAGATGCGTCTTAGCTGTACTGGCGATTGCTGGGGAGGGAACGTGCCGCCCCTCAAGGACCTGCCCCCTAGCTTGAGGGGGGTGCGGCTTCTGCCGCATCTGCCGTCCTGACACCCCGGGATTGCCACACACCCCCCTCCCCAGATGCAGGCCAGGGTCCCCCTGGACTGCCCACAGGCAAGCGTCGCATCGCGTCAGGGCGTCAGTGTTCGCATGGGCCTTGCCTGGGCAATGCTCCACCTGGAAGTCAAAATCCTGCAGGGCCAGGAACTGCCGTGTCACCCGTTGCATTGGTGTCTTTCGCCCTGGCCATCCAAGTGAGGGGAGCATGGTCTGAGACCAAGCTGAAGCGTCTGCTCAGAAGGTAGTACCTCAGCTTCTCCAGGGCCCATTTGATGGCCAGGGCCTCCTTCTCCGCGGTGGAATAGGCCCTCTGATGCGGCAGGTACTTCCTGCTAATGAAAGACACCGACACCTTCCCCATTCCTGGACTGCCCCCAGGCCAACTTCCGACACGTCTGTATGTACCAGAAAGGGGTTAGAGAAGTCAGGGGTTACCAGGACCGGCTCGGCACAGAGGGCTCGTCGGAGTAGGTTGAAGGCTTCCTCCTTTCCCAGGACCCACTCCCCCAGCTGGAACTGGCACACCTGGGCACCCCGGTTGTAGACTCGGGCCTGTGCCCGCTGGGCTTGTTGGAGGTGCTCCCTTATGACGGGCCAGACCTGCGCCATTCGAGCCTTCATCTTCTCGACGTGGTCGATCATGGAGCGGTGGGGGGAGAGCTGGCTCTCCCAGGCCTCCTTAGCTAAGTCCAACAACCCACGGGGCTGCCTCCCATATAGAAGCTCAAAGGGGGAGACCCCCGTGGAGGCCTTGGGTACATCCCAGATGACAAACAGGACGTAGGGGAGGAGCTGGTCCCAATTCTTCCAATCTACCTCCATCACCTTCTTCAACATCTGCTTCAGGGTCTTATTGAAGCGCTCCACGAGCCCGTCAGTCTGCGGGTGGTATATCGACGTTCTCAGCTGCTTCTCAGCTGGAGCACTTCCTTTAAGACGCTGGACATGAAGCAGGTTCCCTGGTTCATCAGAACCTCCTTCACGATCCCCACTCAGCTAAACAGCAAGTGGCATAATCCATCAGGACCAGGATGTAGCGGTGCCCCTGGCTGGTCTTGGGTAGGGGCCATGATGCCCATAGCCAGCCGCTCAAAGGGTACCTCTATGATGGGTAGAGGGATGTGGGGGTTGTGTGCGGAGGGTCTAGGGGCAGTAAGCTGACACTCCGGGCAGGCGGTGCAATACTCCGTGATATCCCGTTTGATGCCGAGCCAATAGAAAAGGGCAACCACTCTCTACCGTTCCTCTGCGGCCAGGGGGAACTCGGATAGTTCCATGAGGGGGGAGCTATCCCCTGTGGCCTCCCCGAAAGCGGTCTGGGACCCTTCCGTGGCCCTGGGGGTCTGGCTTCGTCACCCTCCTCGTCCGTGGTGGGCCCGGAAGTCGGAGGGTCGGTGCCGGCCACACAGGCTGGGTGGGTTTGCCTGGGGGGGTGGCTCCAGAGGACTCCGGCGGCAGTGCGCACGGGGCCGTTGGACTTTCCCCGACAGGCTCCAGAACCTGTCGAAGATGGGACAGTTGCGCCCAATGAGGAGGGGGACCAGTAACCCAGCCCGCACTGCGAAGGTCCCCTTGGGCATCCGGACCTCTATGCGACTGGTGGGGTAACTCTTCGTGTAGGCGTGGACCCAGGCGACCGCAACGGGTGCTCCCGGACTACCTACTGCCAGCTCGGGCAGGATCAGGGTCACCACACTGCCGGAGTCTATGAGGGCGCACGTATCCCGCTTTCCTACCCGCACCGGCAGGTTCGGGCCGCGGGGTGTTAGTGGGCCCAGCAGGTAGTGAGCAGGAACCTCCCTGGGGGTCGTCCCTCCCCGTGGCTGGCCGGCGACATGTGGACGTTCTCGCCGGGGCACTGTCGGGCCAGGTGTCCCCTCTGGCCACAGGAAAATCTGCTTGCCTGGAGGGTGAGCGACGATCCAGGTCGGCCGGTGTTTGGGTTTGGTTTGCTGCACCTGGTCCATGTCTGGTTGTCGCCTTGGAGGCCGGAGGTGGAGTGCTCATCCACCATCTACAGGGCGACCTGGTGGTTTTCCAGGAGCCGCACCAGGTCGTTAGCTGAGCCACCTGGCACCTTACCGGTGCGCTGTGGTCGTACTCCCAGGCATGGAAGCGTTGGGTGCGGTTGGCCAGGTTATACCCGTAGGGGGGTGATGCCCCAGGGTTGCCACAATGTGTACAGTGAAGGAAAGATGGCCCTCTAAGTTTATAAATGTGTACAATGAAGTAAAGATGGCTCTCTTAGTTTATAAATGCTAGTATATCCACACAATGTTGCAACACCATCACAGCAATGATACAGGGATGTGTTGTGTATGTGTATCCAGCTATGTGTATCACAAGGCCTGCAGGCATCTCTATAAGTAAAATAACCCTGCAGGTCTAAGCTGCAAGTGAGAACAAATTTTTAGACCATATTCCAATGTCTTCTCCAATGAGATTTTTTGAAAAACTGAAGAAATGTAATGTAGCCAATTGTAAAGTTGGACTGTTACCTGAGACCTGAGTTAGAAACATGATTATTGACTTTTGTCTGTAAGTAAAACCTCTTCTTACAACTGGGGTTGGAGAAAACTGGAGTTAGCAGCTTCTAATAGTTTTGTTAATATTATGCGCAATGATGCATTTTATGAAATGAACATTTTACAATTAAGTATATACACTGATTTAGACAACAACGTATTTTCCCCAGGGAATTTATTAGTTAATATTTTCCATGTTAATTTAGTCGTTTTTCAGACGGTGCCAAGGGATTTACTCTGTGAGAAACACATTCAGGCACATTAATACAGAATAAGTAAAGGCTTAAAATGTGTATCACAATGTCTTCATGTTTACTGTTGTAACAAGCTGTATTAAGTTAACATAGACAAAAGTCACCCCGGATATCTGTGTAAACACGAACGCAAAGGTCAGGAGTCCTATAGGCATATCCAAAGTGCAGCGGCGAGAGGGGACGGGACGGGACGGGACGGGACGGGACGGGAC
>JAOVYW010026204.1:0-20551 GCA_025775045.1 Hiodon tergisus | reverse complement strand
GGGACGGGACGGGACGGGACGGGACGGGACGGGACAGGGTGGGGGGATGGCATGGGAAGAGAGAGAACTGTCAGAACATTCAAGTTAAAAGAATCCATCTCGTTTGCCTTTCTTTGAGGATTATAACTTTATCCTTCCGTGGATTATTAGGTTTTTATGTGTCTGTTGCTTTACCTCCTGAACCTCTCCTTATTCTGCCTTTGAACATTTCACCTGCACCACAATTAATTGTATGGCACTTTTTTATTGTGGATTTAAATTTAGTATTCAGTTTTCTTGACGGTTATTATGCTTGGCTATGAAGGAGGCAGGGCAACACGACTAAAATATATCAAGAGCGTAATGCAAGCTATAGCACGTTCAGTTTTTCTTGCTGGGATTCTGTATAATTCAGAAAAACAGGCAATTATAATATTTATTTGTTTGCCAAACAAATGGCTTGTTCCTGGTGGACTCGCATAAATCCCCATTCTTCACTTTGCCTATTACACCTAAGGAACCATTTACTACCTGAATACCTTTCATAAGGGTACAAAGCCCTCCTGAGGGTTTAAACCTACAACATGATGTCCACAAAATCAATCAAACACTCCTTGAAGAACATTGTGCAGAGCCACCCAACACCAGGGTACACACAAATACATGGTCATGGAAACAGTGGAAGAACACATGTTCCTTTGGGTTCTGGAGTGGCGTGCATTGATTTCCATTAGCTGTGACCCCCCCCCATTTTGGTTTCTTTCTTCACTAACAATGATATTTTGATATGGGCAGACTTGCATTTTCTATTAAAGCCTACTTCTTCCGACATCTTTCAAAACTAATCCGTCAGGCGATTTTGAGTCGTGTGAGTAGCATGCAAATGTACCGAGATATCTCTGTGACAAATTAAATGCCTCTCAATATAACAATAGAAAGGCAATGAAAATAGTGATACAGTCCCTCCAACAGATTATTGGCAAGCCTTGCATAATAAGAATTAAGTCTATTCACTCTGAAAACTACATTGATCCTTCAGTGACTAAGTTGAGAAAAATCACACACCCTTACAAGAGGCATTCTTCCTTTGGCTTCCTGGCCAAAAGAAAAAAAACTCAAACCAGCAGTTTGTGAGCCAAGTGGAAGTTTGGCATGCCCTTGATTACTGTATTCCGTTACTCCATGACCTATCGTTCTGTGATGTAAAAAGTGATTAGTGCCGTGACCTCTGAAGGGGTTCACACTGCGAAGCAGCTGAGGAATTGGCTACACTCGGCGTGACCTCAGGCCAGGGGTTAAAACCAATTTCCAGGGGTGAGGAGAAGGTGGAGGCAGTTTAAATCACGGGCTGAGGATAAAATACTATAATCACTCCGTCAACAAAAGCCGCGCCTCGTCTGGCTTCAAGCCAGAAACGCTCCGTGGTTTAATTCTGACATTTCGGTTTTTATATAACCTCATGCATCAGGAATGAGCTTATTATAAATAACAAATCTCTGACAGGTATTTAAAATTATATTTTCCTCTCGTCCTATGAATCAGCCTTGCTTGGAAAAGCCTTGGTACACAGGTTGACGGCAGAGCATCAAGGCAGGGGAGCTTCAACACAGCAGATCACAGGCTGAATCCCGCCTGTCAGTGGGACAGGGGAGGTGGACAGGCGCACAAAGGCAGAAAAACCTTTTGTGATTTACATACACGCAAAATGCAATGTGCCAGCCTCCAAAAAAAGAGATAACGATAATAAGGAAATAAAATTAAACTGTCATATGTATTTCTGTGCAGGCTGACAAGAACACATGTTTCTGTCTGGTCAGTAAGACCTGGCAAGGTAGCAAGAAACAGTCACGACCTGATTAGTGTTCATTTGTGTGAGTATTGTGTAGCCAGCCTCTCTTATTTGTGTATAAGATTTGTATTGTGTAGCTAAGGGTCGTTTTGAGGGGAAGGGGTATGGGAATCACAGGCCTCCAGCACAGCACTCACTTCCTCACAGAGCTACTTCAGGAAACAGGTTGATGAGGGTGATGATGATCTGCTACAAAGACAAAGGAAAAAATGTGTGTTTAAGTGGACCGGTGAAGTTAAAAAAATTAGTCATAATTTAAATCATTAAATCTTAAGCATTGATTTTCAATCCATTTGTTATCAATTGGAAATGCTATTAAACCACTATATTGTTTGTTTTATTTAATATATAACACCAGAGAATAATGTTCAAATATTTATATTGTTTGAGGTGATTAACTAACTAAGCCAATATAACGTACCTTACACATACAGGTTTTATTATCTGTATTGACATGGTTGTGAGTACCTAATTGGGCAATAATGGTCGTTTACTGATCCTATCAAAAATAGGGGGGGGGGGGGGGGGAAAACCCACGAAGGCAAAGCTGATAGGGACCTTGTTGTGCACCTGAGTGTTGTTCCACTAATTGTAATCACACTCAGGTGTCAACTATCAAAGACTTGTTAAAAGAAGTCAGCAGAGCAGGTTGAAGGTGTTGATTTTAGATAAGACTTGTTTTGAGCGCTGAAAAAGGTGAATGATTGCTTTAGGTCCCCCTGCCCGCCAAAGGGTGATTTTCTTTGCAACTTTGTTTTTTGTTGTATTGGTTTGAACCGAAACTCAAGCAGTAGCTAAACTGATACATAAGAGTATTTTAGAAGGCAACCAGCTAGACTAGGTACTGCAGAAGCTTCTGGCCTACAGTTTTCACAGTCCAAAAATATATGTCACGCCAAACTCACTGAGCATTCTAGCCTGGTTATTATAGCTGAATGAGCAGTTTAGACCCAGGAACTGGCCCCATTATAACACTTATCATGCAGAGATTCACAAATAAAATCTATTACTATTATTTTACAATTGATTCAATTTCCATTTAATGTCTGCAGTTAAGTGTTGAAAATTCTTACAATTATGATTAAACTAATGACTGGTGTTTCCAGTTAGCTTGCACTGAGTTTTTGGTTAGAACCAGGCTGTGTTTTACCTGTGATTTACTAGGTTACCCATAATTTATTGTATTTATTGTAGTGATTTACTATATCACCCGCAATTGACCATATTGTTACTATGTTGCTTTAAGACTTAATCACAGGGCAGTTATCACTTCTACCTTCACTTACTGATTTCCTAAGAGCAAGTGCCATTTGGATTAACTCAAGGCAAACGGCTAACCCCATGCAAAAAATTGCCAACATGATCTTTGTCTCTTCAGTGTGGAAATAATGCAAGAACCTTCTCCCCCACAACAATATGTGGAAGACATCACCCAGAGTCAGTTCTTCGTCCTTTCAATTACAGATAAGGAGTATAAGAGGTGAAAGATTGGTTGACCTCCATGATCGTAAATCCTTTTCTGGTATGCTCGCAAAATTGAATAGGACCTTGTTTTTACTGTTACCGTGTCCAATTTATAATGATTTCCAGACAGGCCGGTGCACATTCCATTAAAAAAGATCGCAGGCATTTTGTTCAGCTATTTTATTTTTATGCCCCCCCGTCAGATTCACAGCTGCCAAAGAATAGAATGGCTATACTGGACAAATTAAACAACCAGTTGTCTTGTGGGGATGGCCTGAAGTAATTGAGGATTTATTAACTCCAGTATGCCAGAGCATTCCCAGGAAACAAATTGCCTTCCACAAACAAGGCAAAATGAGTATACCACAATGAATGATGAAAAGAGCCATAATTTATTGTCAGTCTGCAAAGGCCCAAAAGGGGTTTCTGGACGCCATACTGATTCCCACGTATCCTTTAATCTACAGAGAGTTGGATTTCTGATAATTTTACATGAAAACGATGCATAGAAGGGATTGAATTGTGTACGTTGGATAAGACTGAAGCCCCCCTGTTATTCTGTTGCACTTCCCCTGTCCTCTGAAATCGGTATGTTTCTTGGAGAGCTAAACTGTGCTGATTCCTTGAAGGCCTGACCCCATTACCGATGTAGGGCTGCAGAGGACCCATTCACGGTCCCCGCTAGAGAAAATGCAAACAACCTTTTTACATAGTGGTCATCTGTCTGCAGCGGACAGTCGCGCTACGCAAAGGATTATGGCGCTGTGCAACATGGGGGAAAAAGGCTTTCTCGGCTTCCTCTGTGTACACAGGAGAATCCTCTGCGCACACAGGAGAATCACCACCGGGTGTTACGTAATGGCTGTGTGTGCTTAATTGGGGGTGTCTGTTTTCTTTTAATGTAAATTAACATTATTATGCACACAAGCACATATAAATATGAAATTGAGTATTCGTTTGATCTGTTTTATGATATTATAGCTACTTTGACTTCACACAGCTTAGATTGGGAAAGAAGAGCCCGAGCTTGCCATTTTTTACCTTTCATCAATTGACATTGACCAGAACATTTAAAAACTTTATTAGGATTAACTGTGCACTCACAGAAACACAGCTAACATTTCTGAAGAGGTCGACTATAGAGTTGCTTTACTGAATAAATAAGAAACTGCAAAATTAAATTGAATCACCAGATATTTAAGATCTGGCATAAAAAGCACAATCAACAAATACGTCTGTAACCGACAAGCTCAAGACAAGAAGGGCCAAAAAGCTGTCTAACAAGGATGAGGAATACTTGAAGATAATATCCTTAAGGAATAGATGGAAGACAGGCGTTTCGTTGACAAGGGAGCTGGCAAAGTCGTCTGTCCATCCACAGTTCACTTTTGGTCACTTTTGAAAACCAGATCGGTTTCATTAAAATAATAAAGTAAAAATTAAATAAAATAATAAAGTCTAGAAGGCTAAAATGTTCACGAGGCCATCGAAATGTAATTATTGAACAGTTAGTCAAAGGTGTGTTGGAAAGACTAAGTTTCACTAATTTTAGATCTAATGCAGAGAGTTAATAAGATGATAAATGACTAAAAAGCCACCCTTGAAGCCAACATGAATGTTCAGGTCAAGTATAGGATGCATATCCTTAATAGGTGTTGAGAAATTACAAAAAATAGACAGAATAGTCTGCAGAAAAGTACAATTAATCCACCATGCAATCCTAAGTGGGGTACTATTTGGTCCGAACTTTATCTAACAGCAAAAAATTACTAATTTATTGAAAGTTCCTGGGAAAAATTTAACAATAGACCATTAGCATCATTCAATGTGCTAATAATTTATATTACGGTATGTTTGTTTAAATACAATATTCAATATTCTTCTCATTTCATGCGTTAAACAGTGTGTTTTTACTTGTCCTTTTGAGTAGACAAATGCTAATGGTTTAAATCTATTGCATAGCGGTGTTTTTCGTTAACAGTGATCTGAAGGATGCTTTACTTACTATTTCTCAGTTCAAAGCACAGTGATGTTGAAAAGCTCAGGGGAGTAAATTGCAAATATCTTTCAGATGATATGGCACAAAAGCTAGCTAGTCACATTCGATATCGTGTCCTGCCAATCAGAGTGGAAAGTTATCAATTCAATCTGCAGCCATAACTTGAGTGTGATGTAATTTATTAACGTCAAGGGGTCAGTGGTTCATTGAAAAAATGGTTGTTCGCGGCAGTTAAATCGAGTTTAAAGCATTGGGAAAACCCAGTGAAGATGACAAGTCGGATGTTTTGCCGAAGAAAAACTATTTGATCAACGGCAGGTCTTGTGGAGTGTTCCAGAAAAGTAAGGACACAAAGTCCACCAATCCACAATATAGGTATGGAGAGCTTTAGGATGGAGGCATTTCATCCACTATTAAACCCTGTACTCTTTCATGAAAGTAATAAGCCTGTGTGAAGGGGACACTTTTTTTTTTGTTATGTTGACTTGTAATTTGCAATTGTACACAAAATGTAACTCAGTGTGTCTGAGTGCAGGACATGATGTTGGGTTGGTTTCTTTTTAAAAGTATTGCGCCATACACAGGTGCATTGCAGGTGTATTGTGATATTGTGAAAAGTTGAGTTTACTGTTCTTCCAAATGAATGCCTACTTTTGACCTCCTCAGGCTGCGCCAACTGGTATTTTATTCCTCAACCCCCTTTTATTCTTTGTTATATTAAATTGAGACTTAATGAGCCATTTATTGTATCACCTGTATTTTAATTTGGTGTAAAGTTGATGTACATTTAGTGTTTTTTTCAAAAGTGTTTACTTTTTTTGTGGCTGAGGCAAGCTGCATATACTGGTGTCTCTGAACTGGTGAAACTGGATATCTTAGTCAACCACTGCAGTAACCCGTCAGTTATTTAAGCCATTTGTCGTTTAGTTATGTAGTTTTTTTTCTCCCCCGTAATAAAATGTAGTGGGAGCCAGCTGTGTGTAAAAGCAGAGTGGGATTAGAATGCCTCTTGGTCTTCCCCTCAGAAAGATACAGCCCCTCTGCAGAGGCTTGTCTGTCACAGAGAGAGGAGCAATACCTATAAAATGTGAAGGAGCAAATTAGACTATTTGAAGCTGCCTGCTTTGTGCTTCCGATAGGACGCCTCCTGCAGCAGCGGCACAGCCGTGGGTACAAACCACGCTGACAGGTTTTTGACGGGATTATCGGCAAACCTGCACATTTTTTTTTGGAGTGTCAGGTAGCGGGGCTAAGGGGAGGGTGACGGGAAGAATAAAAAATGTACGAGAAAAGCCGTCCGCGAGCGTCGGTGGGGGAGTGCGGCAGCCTAGCGTGGAACCAAAGCGACATGCTGCGCTGAGCTTCGCGTTGTCTTCCCGCCCCTGAAGCTAATCTAAAAAAGATTTGAAGCGGTATCAAAGCTGGACGGGGGAGTGCTCCCTGCTAACTCACACGGTCCTATGGCGAGTGGAAGCTTGATGCACCCCGTTGCCAAGGGGTCACGTGGAGAGACGGTCGAACACAGCAGGCCATGTAAGCTCGACACTGTCACGTAAAGGGTTCCCGGGTTTTTTTTAATCCAGCCGACCTTTGCGCCTTTGATAATTTGTTGTTATGACACTGCAAGGACCGAACATAGATTCTGTGCACTTTTCTTTTGTTGGTGTTTCGCACGGGGTGTTGGTTGACGATGGGAATCCATGCTGAAATTGGATTTGACTTCCTAACATTAGCTGCTCTTAAAAAGCTCAGGCTGATAAGAATGTTTTTGGCCAGCATGTTTTTTGTGTAATAGATTATGCACCTAGCTCAATACAGGAAATCATTTCAGTAGGATACTCTTATTTGTACTTTGTGTCATTCAAACGGAGCTCATAGCCAATTATTCTTTACGGCTACTGATTATTGTGTGTGCATGTTGGAAAGAACAGCAAAAATGGTTCTCATCCAATGATTACTTCGTCGAGGGCAGCAATGTCTGTGCTCACAAGCATGTTGTGTTGCTGTTTGTGAATTCTGTGAATGCTTGTGTTGCTGTTTGTCAAGCCAAACCACCCTTTAAACTAGATCTGACAGTTGGTGAAGAATCAAATTCAAGCCAGCTGGGAACACTGTCAGTTTTCCTCAGTTTAATCTCATACACAGGTTGATTTTTAAAATTAATTTCAGTATTTTAAAATACGGTATTCGAGGTTGGCAGTACCTATACTTTTGTGCCATGCTGAGTGCGGTGCATGTATTTAATTAGGTGCAGGTGTGAAGGTCCTTCCCGTAGCAAGGAAGACACATCGGATCCTAGGTGTGAAACACATGATTATAGATGTGACTACAAGGCTGAAGTTGGCAAGCGGATTCTTATTCGCCCAGTGTAGCCATACATTTTGCATTTTCACTTACACATTTTAAATGTGTAAAGGACCCTGGGCCTGTTTTTCTGCATAGTTATCGAGTATCTTGATACTGAACCCTAAGTTAAAAATCCTGTTGTTATTACGACCCTGGCAGGTGCATCAGATTATTTAAAGGCACGTATGAGTATGAAATAAAAGTGCTATACTGCCCTGCTTTTCAATTGCCTTTTACATTTTATCCGCAGATGAAATGTCTGTATCCATGGGGGATACATATATAAATGTTAACCATGTAATGTAAACCAGAGGTTTGAACAGCTGTTTATTTTAGAACCACCCACGGCACAGGGATACCAAAACATTTTTTGGATCCATGTGGAACTGGCTCATTTTAATTGCGATGCTGTGTCACCTTATGACAGCTTTGTTGCAATGCAAAAACCGACAAAATATGCTTTATTGTGTGGTGTGTTAGAGAGAAAGATTTGAAATACGCTTTCACAGCTGCGGATCTGTGTGGCAATTGCTGTTTATATCTGTATTATATCACAGCCGAATGTGTAAAATCAGCCTCATACCCCAGATGGCAAAAGACAACTATAATTCTGAGGGGAGGGGGGTTAAAATAAATAAAACTTAGAGCTGGATACATAACATGTGCAGGAGGTGTGTTACGTGGTCAGAGGAAATATGCTTCAGGAATGTTTTGAAATACTATATATACTAGTTATTGACCCCAATTGTGACATTGTGCATATGTTGCATTTTTTCTGTTGCACACAACCTTAAAAAGATAAGGCCTTGCCTCGATAACTGCAATCCTAACTTTGCATGTCCAGCACCATGCAAACGTTTGTGTATGGAAACACAGTTGCGGAAATGTAGAGATTTTATTTCAATTCAATTCGGTGTGTGTGTATGTGTGTGTATATATATATATATATATATGATATGTTTATCAATATGATAAAATGACGTATAACAGAGCTACCATTTAACATGTACAATATGGGCCCATGAATAGGGAAAGGAAGAAATCTGCTACACTAACAAAGTCATGATTTGCCCTCACACACCTCAACATAATGAATCACCAATGGGAATTTACCAATGACACACAACCAATACGTGATGTTTTAGTAAAATGAATAATAAGGGACAGGCAATACAGCCTTGCGCCAAATCTCCCACTACGTCAACCACAGTGAAACGACTAGGACTAACGTGTGTGTGTGTGTGTGTGTGTGTGTGTGTGTGTGTGTGTGTGTGTGTGTGTGTGTGTGTGTGTGTGTGTGTGTGGGTGTGCGCGCACACTCGACATAAGGGAGACAACCTCAACATACTGGACTTCTGTTTAACTTGCCACTATTGTGCTCAAACGGCTATTGAATTTTTTTTTTTTTCCTGGTGTGTGGGTTGGGTTATCTCACTACGCAAGGTTCACGATAAATCCAGTTAACTCCAGTTTTAGAAAAAACTTCTCAATGTGTCTCTCTGAATGGGACACAATTTCAAACACAAAATGCATGCAGTGACCATATTCAAAGTCTTTGGAATGTGGCAGGTTCCATTTTTCATTCCAAAGCACAGAAGGACAGTTATATATCCCACCTGGGGAAACCTCACTAGCCTGGTTAGTAATTGGATCCTGCCAGTAACCCTTCAGCAGGTCAATCTTTCAGACAAATTTAGCTGTACCCATTCGGTCCACACAATCTACCACTCTGGGAATTGCATAGGAATTGTTTTGTGAGGGAATTGACTTTTTCAGAAGTCAATGCAAAACCACAATAACCTATTAGGTTTGGCCATGGGCACTATTGGGGAGCTGCCGTCACTGTCACGTGATCCAGTCACCTGAATGTCCAGCATTTATGCAATTTCCTCTCTCTCGCCTTTGTCAGCTTTTATGCAATAAGATTTTAAGGGTGTTGGGACACCGTCTTCAATGTTAACAGTGTGTACTGCAATGTGGATTCTCCGTAATGGTTCTTAGTTTTTACCATTACTCCGGAGCAAAGCGGAACGATGGCTGCACCACCGGCCTTCCCATCCGTTTATAGCCACAGCACCTGGCCTGCTAGATGACAGGATGACCTGAGGAGAAGGGCTTCCTGGGGGAGGGGAGGGTGAGGCAGAGAACCTGCAGGTGTACAGCACAGATGAAAAGCAAGCAGATGAAACAACAGGATTATTGACCTCAATCTGCCACACACTATCCTGTACAGGGCTTTATTTATCTGTGACTATATTCCCTCGGAATTTGAGGAATTTTAATGAATATTATAGTTATAAAAAAACAATAGAATGTATATGCAATTGTATACATATGATTCTTATAGCCTTTTACTTGACTGCTAAGTCACTGCTGTTGTGCTCAATGATATCAATACAAGCGATTTCAGTTCAGCGTTTTGCATACTATTCCACGTGAAAGTTATTTTGACTATAATATGTTAATACGTCACTTGTCTGAATGCAGATCAGTTCAAGTCTTTCAAGTGATCTGTGGGACCTAAACCTGAACGAAAAGTGGAGAGGGCTTAGGTGAGATAAAGGTGGAGACATGACACTGATCAGAGAGCAGAGAAGCCCGGAGTTCAAAGACCGTGTCTCCGAAAGAGGCAGCTGAGGGGAAGGACCCCCGTGTCATGTATCAAAAAAGATGAGCGCAGCATTCGGCGATTGCGGTCTTGACCGCACTCTGGGGCAGCTCAGGCTTACCAGATCAACCGTTGAATCAGACGAGTACCTTCAGGGGTAACACCGAATATCTGCTCGGCTCACTACCGCTGACTGTGTTCCTGCATGCCAAACCTCCAGCAGGTTTTTTTTATGGTTGAATAGAAGCCTTCCTATGGGGGTGTGTATGGGGTGGCAATGGAGGATGTTTGATGTCCAGATGTTCAGAGCAGGTTTGTGCAGGAATATATTACCTTTACGTTGAGTGTTGCCCAAATTCTAAGGAGAAACTAAACTGACTGCTATAAAAGAGCGCAGACTGAGCGCTATGAGCTGGAGTAAGGGCGTGCAAACTGAGCACTATGAGCTGGAGTAAAAGCACGCAACCTAGCGCAGACTTAGCACTGTGAGGTGGAGTAAAGGCATGCAACCTAGCGCAGACTGAGCGCTATGAGCTGGAGTAAAAGCACGCAACCTAGCGCAGACTGAGCACTATGAGCTGGAGTAAAGGCATGCAAACTGAGCACTATGAGCTGGAGTAAAAGCACTCAACCTAGCGCAGACTGAGCACTATGAGCTGGAGTAAAAACACTCAACCTAGCGCAGACTTAGCACTGTGAGGTGGAGTAAAGGCACGCAACTTAGCGCAGACTTAGCACTGTGAGGTGGAGTAAAGGCACGGAACTTAGTGCAGACTGAGCACTATGAGCTGGAGTAAAGGCTGCGCTAGGTTGCAGACTGAGCCCTATGGGCTGGAATTCACCGGTTTGAATCCAGCTCATTTCATTAGCCGACTGTGACGATGGAGGTTTAAATTGGCAGGGCTTCTCTAAGTTTATACATTTAGGGAACTTCATAGTGACAACAGATAACATAGCCTCACAATAAGTTCCTTTGCCTACATAACAAGAATTCTTTGAAGAAATAATAGTCAATAAAAATCACATTTGGGAATGTAATAAAAAGGTTTGTGGAAAACACAGGAAAATGTGATTTATTTATTTTTTTCACAAAAAGCTGGGACCCTTCAAAAAAACAGGACGTATGAAAGTACAGTCGAGATGTGCTACTCGTTTAATCACAACTGAGCCCATAGCCTCAGTCTTGTGTGGGCTGCGTAGCCCACAGTGTAGAAAGGAGACGGGTGGCTCATCCTCCCTGTGCGTAGTGGTGGGAGTCGTGGCAACAAGCCAAGCGGCGTTAACATGGTCGGCGGTTCCGAATTGTGAGTAGAAACTTTTAAATAAACAAAAGAAACACACAAGCGCCATCATTACATATTACAGACTCCGTGGATGAAAACTAAATCGGCCATTGGGTCAGCTTCGGAATTTGCTTGACAAGGCATGCTGGTTTCCTGACTCAGAAGCTGAATTTACCCCCAGAGTAGAACGGGCTGGCGCTGACTTTCACCATACACACGCCGGCCTCCCGTTGGCTGTGGAAGTCCCCTGCTTGTCTGGGAGCAGTAGGAAGCTCATGCACGTTTCAGTGCTGCCTCTTACTTCACCCGGTCACAGGAAATGTGTGTCAAACATCGCTCAGAGCGAACAAGGCCTCACCAGGACTTCACCTCGATGTCTGGGCGAACGCTTTCTGTGATTTTAATAAGGGCATGCGCTCTGACTGAACCACAAACTGGATGTTACATCAAATTAAATACTGGCCATAGACCTTCTATGATAAAGTGTTGTTACAATTACTAAAAGAACACAATTTAATATTCTTTGATTATGGTTATTTTAAAGAATGACTGCATTTCTCCCATATACAATGTCTTCAATGGTGTTCAGACCAAATGCTACCTTGAAATTTCATTCTGTTTGATAATTTACTATAAAACACTGAAATTCAATCAATTATTGTAAGGTGATATTGGTTTTATGTCGAGATATATTTGTAAGTCAAATACTATTCTGAAATATGTTGCCTGTATAAGTGTTCATCCCACACACATTGATATTGAACCACCTCCATCTTGGTCTTATCAAACCACAAAAACTTTCTCTCAATTGCAAATGTATTAGCTGTTTTGTGTTTTTATAATTTTTTCTACAAAGAGTGCATCTGATTGGTTGTATAATGTTATATATGCCTGCAAACAGTGCTGTGCAAAAGTTTAGTTTTGTAAGTAAAGTACACTACACGGTAATGTAGCCTTTGATGTCTACTTTTTGTCTTCTCCATTGGTGTGTCAAGTTTTTTAGATGTCCAAGATGAAGAACAAGGAATTCTGCAACAGATGGTATGACCTCCTTTGAGCCCTGATCTCACTGTCATCAAGGCTGTCTGGGATTACCTGGATAGACAGTAGCAAGCAAGACAGCCAAAGTCTGAAAAAGAACTGTGGAAAGTTCTCCAAGATGCTTGTAACAATCTACCTGCCGATGGTCTTGTACAAATACACAACAGTGTACCTAAGAAAATGTATGCAATTTGAAAGGTAGAAGGTGGGCACTCATATTATATTTTGAAAATTGGGATTTAATTATTTTTGAAAGGATCTGTCTGCCTATCTACTATCTCTATCTACCTATGTATCCCATGGTGAAACCTTTCTACATATATATATATTATATAACCTAGAACATAAGTCATTCTGGAGACAGGTCCAACAGAAAGGTACCGAGCCCAATTCAGTTAGGTGAAAGTCAGAGTAATAGACATTCAATTTGCTTCTCGGGACCAAGACATCGTCCTTGTCATGGAACTCAATACATCTTAATCTAGGTGTTAAGTGGATTTCATATACCAATTTGCTGCCGGTACAGTGACTTTTTATCGCATTAGAAATGTCCAGCCCCTTTGCTCGGGGCCCAGTTATTAGATACAGTTTTCTCAAGCTTCAGTGTGCCTAGATTTGGGTTTAGAGTAACATGCTGGGGCTTTCTTTTGGAGTCAAACCAATTTCGAGATCAAAGGGTGCTTTGGAAATTCCTTGTGTATAGATGGGTAAGGGGGGGGGGGGGGGGGAAGAATCGTTCAGAGGTACATACAATGTAGATGGCCAACTGCGGACTCGGATTGGAATTTATTTTATCCGTTGCATGGCATGGGAAGTTCTCCCACCGCGTTTGACAAACAGCGCGCAGACGAGTTCTCTGACACTAAACGCTGCCGTTTGCTTGCTACCGAAGACTTCTTCATATTGCTTGATAGCCATAGTACCCTAATACAATGCTTTCTCCGTCATATGCATTTTGGAGGATACAGCCCTGGGGGAAGGGCTCAACTGAATGCCTCCCACTTACACGTTGATAAATGAGCACCGAAACACAGGGTCTGTTGATGTCAAGTAAGCACTTTCGAGGAATAATAATAATAGAATCCAGAATTAAATATTCTGCTTAGCGTTGGACGAAAATGCTGATTCCTACATGTTGATTTGTTATTGAAAACATGCCGCCCAAATTTAAATTTAAATTTTGCATGTAGACGCTTGAAAATCGAAATATTGTGTGAATGCTCTGCCTTTCATCCAAATATCCACATTCAGAAAGCATGAAGCCTTGAACTCAACTTGGAACGCAGCTTCTCCTGAGCAAAGCGAGTTCTTGTCCTTAACCTTGACTGACAAATGGTCACAGATGTCCCCTTCCTACCATTTGCTGAAATGAAACAAACAAAACAAAAAAGTGTGACTAAGGGACATTTCCTTAGAAAAGGTTAAATATGTTTCTGAAATGAAAACCAGCATGGAAGGGCCCGTTCCCAGAAGAGGCCAAAAACAAAAAGTGATTTAAAATGCGGATCCTTGTGGAACAGAGGAGAAGGCTATATTTCCGGATTGGACAGCCATCTTTTATATTTTAAAGTATATTCCAGCTCATGCATTTTAAAAGGACACCGTTATTAATAATTGGCTACTCATCTAATACAACTGGTGACTTACCCAGAGGAAATCAAATATAAGGAAATGCATGGGAGATATTAAAACTACTGTATTGCTAAAGAGCTATGGCTTATTAACTTTTTTTTGCATATTCATTGTAATTGTATCACGCCGAGACAAGGAGGCAGGGGGAGTTTTTATGCCTTTTATTGTACATTTTAATAAATAAAAATCTACAATAAAATCAGAAAAACTAGCAGAGGAAGAAACAAAAAATATCGCCCTAGTTGGGGAAAACAAATTAACTTTTTAAACAGTACTCTTAAAACTAATATATTAGCATGAAATTAGCATTTTACACATACTCAACACAAAAGTCAACAAAAGTCCAGATTTTTCAGTCAACCTAAACCATCTCTTCCTAGACTTTAACCACACTGTAAGTCTCTTAGTGCTGAGCACTTGAGTGTAGTGCAATCAGCTCAACCACACTCAGGTGCACAAATAAGGTTCTGGCTCTGGGCGTGGCCTCACAGCTTGCTGGTCGGTTGGAGGGCTCCAGGCTGCCTGTCACAGTAATATACTGTCCTCATTTCGTGTAGGTAACGGTAATGGTAGGTAATGATGAATTATTATTATTATTTTTAATCTGTTAGTTAAGATTCAACAGGCCTATCAAGGTCAATAAGGTCATGATTTATTTTCCTTAGGACAATAGACTCTTATCACAGAACCAAGGCCCGATTCTTTGTCTTTTATAGTGACTTCAGTCCATTGTCATCTTTTTAATTGTTCCCTGTTTATCATTTAATTTTCTTCCAGGAACTCATTCACTTGCATTAAAGGGTCAGGAATCGTTCTTTTGTTAAAGGATTGCTTCAGTAATTAAATTTATAGTAGCTAGCCGCACACACACAAACACACATGACACAGAAGTGCAGATGGACACCTACAAGGCAGAGGGCCTCCCATCTCCGAGCCGCCCTACTCCGAGCCCTTAGTCTTTAACTCACCACAGGCTAAACGGTATGGGAGGGGTCATGCTGACTGGGGGTGCATATCCGAGATGCAAAGAAAACAGTGTGCGCACAACATCTCCGTTTAAAAAATTGAGTATCCTACAAATGTAGGTGGTAAAAATGCCATGACGGTCTCTGTGAGGTCTGATTTAAACCTCTTATCTGAGGAAAATGCATGGTGAAACCTTATCAGACATTGCATTATCACTTAGGAAAGAGGAGACCATCGGAGAAGAAGGTTGTCGGTAATAGTGCTTTAAGATGTCTGCTTTACAAAAACATATTCATCAAAACTGCTATAAATCAAACAAAAAATGGAAGTCAGCATGACAGATTAATCCCAGGCTGGTCTGGGTTCAGTTGTGTCAACAAGCTACTGAGGGAGCAGTGGTGGTCTAACCAGGGGAGTGGTCGAGGGCCCCCTGCCTAAGTTCCCAATTTATGTATCTCTGGGTCCCACTGGACTCTGCCACTCATTGCTCAAAGCTCAATGTGATCAGACATCTGAAGAGACCACGCTTCAAAATAAGTCTCTGCCCTTGAATCCTTGGGGACACGGAAAATCTTCCGGCTGGCATCTCCTTCGTCCCATTTTTTTAAACAAACGCTTTGCAGCTCTCAATGACGCCGCCCATTGAATCCTTTCTGTCTCGATCCTCTCAGGATCCCCCCGTGGTTTTGGTTAAGGGAATTATGCACAGTCCTGTTCTGATGTACAGTCCAGCTCTGTGAAGGTTCCCCATGCATAATGGAGAAACTGCAAACGTGACATTTCATGGGTGTGCAGTGATTTGTGGCTTAGGTCCTTTTGTTCGTCACTGACGTGCGGGATCTACATTGCGGTCAAAAATACCCGTACCTCAATGATGCAATGATACTTTACTTTAGCTGTAAAGTAACATGGGTGCACAGATAGGCCATGGCGGAAGTATTTCGGCCAATATTTTACACCCAGTCACCATTGGGATATATGTGAGTGAAAGAGTTGTCCAATGTGAATCACCCGAGGGTGCGGTTGAAAATGCAGTAAATTGTCAGGGGTGTGGTAGTGTAGAGTCACCCTGGTCGCATTGCAAAGCCCTCAACGCAATGATCGCATCTCCAGTGGTCTTTTCACGTTGGTACAGTAATGTAATTTTTACTTCTAAATTTTTTTTATTCAGTTGTACTGGTTAATTTAGCTCTTCAAATAGTACTTGGGTTTGACTCGTTTTGTGTCCCTTTTGTATAGGGGACATACTACTTATGGACTTTTGTCGTACCTAGTTGAATGTGTTACAGAAATTATTTTAAATAAAGTTTGTATCACCCAATGAGACGACCATGGCCAGACTAGTGACAAACGCATTGTGTGAAGAGATGTATATGTATGTCTTTTTGTAAGGTGGTGTGTGTGTCATCATAGTGAGGTGGTCTAATAGTGACAGGTGGGTCCGTCCACCATTACGGGCGCAGGGAAGAAAAACAAAGGCCAGCCGAATCCTGCCGTTCCACTGATTTGCGGAACGGAATGGTTCATGGCAGCACAGAGATGCATTTCCCTTTGATAAATCACAGCCGCCTGCTGTCCTTAGAGGGAAATGAAACATGGGGCAAGGTCATCCTCAGCTTAGTAATACACATCCTGGTACGCAAAAGCAACCGGCAAGTCGTTGCTCCCAAAAAAGCATTTCCCAATAAATAAAACAATTTTAATACACCCCCCCCCGCTGTCTTCTGATTGGAGGAAAGCAGTTTCATGCACTGAGTCTAAATGGTGTTCTGCAGGAAACTAATAACCTCTCTGCTAAGCTCCTGGAATGCGTTCACCACACTTCACATTTCAGCCACATTATGCAACCCAAGAGCATGTCCGGCTCTGAGTTGTTTGCTGTGTATATTCACTCAAATGAAACATCATAGCGCTCCACACAGCAAATTCTCTTGGGTTTCCATGTCTAAAGCGATGCATTACAGCAGTGTTTAAAAACAATGCAACATGCTTAGGAGTTTGTCTCCCTTTGTTCTCCTACTTCAGTGCAGCCAGTTGAGTTATGTTATGTTACCGAGAGATTTTTAATTCAAAGCCAATGAAAAATTTATTCCGTCCCAGATTTTAATATGATCATTTCTAGACATTATCGCTAGACCATATCATGTTATTTTTTTTAGGTATATATATATATATATAATATTTCCATAGCAGATCTCTTTTTTACAATTACAATAATTTATTCAAATTTTGTATCTTGCTCAACAATAGTGTACCACCCTCGATTTTAAACCTGGTAAATTCCAGTATCTTAATTATTACGCCATCTTGTCTCCACACCATCCAGTAGAGGAGAGAAAAGCAAAAAATGTTTTTTTAATTTAAAAAAAAATAATAATAACAGCATTTTTATGTTACACCTCTCCAAACAGGCTTCGCCTTCCAAAGCCTGCAGGAATACGGTGTCTCTTGAGAAGCACGATCCCCTTGAACTCACCTTTTGACTTTGATTGAACGCTTTTCCAGGAGGCAAGCCTGCGCCAAAGGCGTCGACTGGCGTGCAGTGCGCCAGACGTGAGTGAGTCGTCACCAGGCCCCCTCCCATGGGAGCAACGTGCTCATAAATCACCATGCCGGGACGCTTCTCCCCCAGAGCGAAATGCAGCAACGCTCCCCTACTATGTCAATGGTGCGTTTGGAAACCATTAAGCGTATGTTGGTTCGCTTTTTAGTTTTTCTCCTGAACAAATGAAGTAATTAATTACTTAGTACGTTCATTACTAAGTGGGTGCGTTACGTGTACACGTACACAGACAGTGAAAACTGCATTTTCATTTTTTAATTGCTTCTTGTGTATGCTGCCAGCGTATAATTCTGAGTAAGTGTCTGTTAAATGAATAGCTATGTAATTATATCATGAATCAACAATGTCGTTCAAAGGGGACCGTCCATACATTACCAGGAAAGACTAATGATCAGCTGTTAGCCATCGCTAATCTGCATGGCTTGGTTTTGGTCCTGAACCCTATATGAAGATGGGCCCTCTTCCTTTGGCCCCCCCTGGTTGAGCCTTGGATGTGTTGTCTCCTGTAATGAAATTGACACATGTTAAGTGATGCTATGGGTTGTTTTAAAAATAAGGTGTTCTAGGTTTCCAGATTGCCTGCATGTGAACATGTCCCTCTGAATGGTCCATGAAACAAAGCCAAAATGATCATTTTTGTTCTTTCAATGCAAAGATGGCCTGCCAAAATGATCATTTGTGGTTGAGGTGTTGTCTGATCACATGTGGTCAGGTACGCCAGAGACCACAAGCAAACAGAGCAAACATGTGAATAAAGAGACCACACAGCTGAATGAAGGTATTGAAAGTCTAATCGTGGCAATGAATGACCAATACGACCAGAACATTCCGGTAAAGGACAGAAGAAAAACTGCTCCAAACACCATTGTGGCCTTTTTGTTCACACTTTTCAATTCTACTAATTGAAATGAAAGGAATCTGGCAAAAGGCTGCCATATGATTGTGTTGGTTTCTGTAAAAAGTAACAAAGTCGACGTTGGGGGACCAGATTTTCATTGCTGCTCACCCCTTTTTGCCATTCGACTGGTTTACATCTAATGTTTTATCTGAATGGATCATTTGGTGTAGCTGTGCAGACTGCCGATGATTGGCAGCTGTCAGGGCTCCCTCATTTTTCTGGATCGAGGAGGGGAGGGGCATCCCGCACAGGAAGCTGCGATGTCAAGGCTTGATTTATACACATTTGTAAAATGCTTTTGCTCCTCGGAAAGGCCTAGTAAAAGTACTTCACCTTTCCCCACGGCCTTACCAAACAAAACACTATAGCTATTTTGTAGGGGTAGCATAATAGTGAACAATAATGAGGTACTTTTACACGCTTTTCCCTATACACATTTGAATGTTTTAGTGGTATAATTTCATCTTTTATCATGAGTGAGATGGGGAAAATTAAAAGTCCATTTTGGCCTTGGGCATCTAGCTCGGAGGGGGAGAGAAGTAAAAAAAATAAAAATAATATACGGATGCCAGTCCAGCTTCTGCTGACATGAGTTGGGCCACTTGGAGCTTGTCTGCGCTATTCCAACTCCATCAAACTCTGAAGTGAGATTTCCCCATCATGTTCACGTTTGCCCAGTCGACCAAAAATACATGAATGTAAAGTTTTCAGTTTATGAAGGGCTGATTCCTTTGTCATTGATCTGATCTCTTAATCATTGAACCGAATACTTCGCTATTGAGCAGATTACTTTTATTTTAATGAGTGAAGTTTCAAAATAAAATGTTCATTTTTGATATTGTTCTTTTTGATCAGCAACATGAGTACCCTTCGCTAAACAAATGCAAACAATGGGATGAGTACTATCTTAGAAGCCCAGTGGCGATCAGCTCTTTGAATGCGAGAACAAGGCAGAACTTGGCAAGCTGGTCCGTAACATGTGGCTTTGATGGCTTCCGTTTGGTGTGGGGCGCAAACGCTTTTGTAATGTTCTGCAATCAGGGATTGACCGGGGCCAGTGCCCCCGTCCTCTGCTTTTTAATCTTGTTTCCAGGGCTAGTGTTGGGGGGGCGCAGTAGGACTGCCGTGGCCCGTGGGCCATCAGTGGGGTGGGATTGTAGTGAATTGAAAATTATGTGTGCGCCTACTCTGAACCAGCCTGCACCTTGCTCTTTTTCAGTGCTCAAGAAATATCTAACATTTAGGGACCTGGAGGGTTTTTCTCCCGCCCTCTTTCCGTACACAGGGTGACGTACAATTTTACCATGAAGTGTTTCCTTATTGAAGGTTCGGCAGGGGTCAATTCTGCGCATCTGGCTGTCGCACCCTGCGGAGGCTCCACACGTCCCCATGCACTGACTGTTATTACAGAACTCATGATCAGGGTAATTTCTATGGTACCGAGCAACCTCAAGCTGGGACAATAAGCACAGCTATACATGTACCTGATTATGAAGAAGTGTGGGGGAGGGGTGGTGTACAACAGCAGAGTGAATGACGCATACACAGACCAACTGACTTAAAAGCTAACGTTTGGTTGCCATCTATTGCATGCTACTGTTTTCTAATGAAATTTCAGTCGGAAGGGTCAGAAGAAATGTTCTCATTTTCTCGCCGTATCAGCCTTATGGCCTTTTCTGTGCTTTATTTGCTGGGAAATACCTGTACATTATTAATGTTGGGTCTTAAAAATTGCACCAAAAAGGTTTTTTACGTTTGTCATATAATAATGAATATTATGGATATAATGAATAAAGGATATAAAATGCATGCTCTCTGACAGAAAAATAGGATTATTTGTGTTGCTGCAAATAGCAGATAAAACATTCAGCAAATAATACAATTCAGAGCATTAGAGATTAGCTGCAGCAGTATGTTGTATAC
>JAOVYW010026194.1:4417-21980 GCA_025775045.1 Hiodon tergisus | reverse complement strand
CGTGCTGCCTCTAACAGCCGCCTTTGCAGAACAGAACAGTCTTTAGTATTACGGAGTGAGAAACGGTGTGACGTGCTGCCTCTAACAGCCGCCTTTGCAGAACAGAACAGTCTTTAGTATTACGGAGTGAGAAACGGTGTGACGTGCTACCTCTAAGAAACGGCCCTTTCGTGGCTGGATCAATAAACCAAGACATTTTTTCCGAGGGAGCCAAATTTCCATGACCAGAACAAACAGGGTCTCCTAAATACTCTGACATATGCACAACAGTTTCCTTATTTAGGGTTTAGCCCTCAGCATATATTATTATTTTCAGCTCCAAACAATAATTTCCTAAAATCATTGATGACGGGTCCAAATTTTTCAAAGAGTTCTTGGTCCTCCAACTTCATTAAATCTGAAAATACTGTAAAATATTCATAATTTAAGGATATTGTGGAAGACACTAAGTTAACCGTAATCTTAATACTGAGAGTAATAATAACCATGGTTTGTATTACTTATAATGTGCAGTTGAGTATTTCAGATACATTTATTGTAGAAATCCAGTTATCTGAATAGCACTGAGACCAATGTAACTCTAGATACACATATATACATTACATTCAAATTATATCAATTTAATTACAGTTACACTTAACTTGCGAGCTGACATGTTATTTAAGTCCAGCTGATGAAGAAAACATAGCAAATTTAATTTAAAAAAACAATAAAGAACAGTTCACAGTTTATTGTTACTTTTATTATTTTTTTCTTCTTAACTATGCCAAAACTGTTCATTTTGTTTTTCAAATGTACATTCACAAGTTCACATAACTTATCTCTTACAGTATGTAAATTATGGTAACACTTCAAAACTGAACACAGTGTATAGGATTTCATTCTAAGTTAAAGAAATGACTTTTGTCATTTGCTTTTAAACGTAAATGCAAATATATGTGTATAATCTGTTATATTATTTCATTATAATATTCATTAATATTCATCTAGGTAATCCATTCAACAATAGAATTGTATTACACAAACAAAAACGCTCTAAACATGTATTAGCTTAAAATAGCTGCACATTAAGTATTATTAAAACTATTTACGTTACTTTGAAGGATGAGGAACACTTTACAGGGACACTCAATCTTTTCTACTTTTCTCAATGGGTAAGAGTCTTTACAGCATGTGCTGTTTTTTAATGTATAGTGATATTTTAATAACTATTTCAGTATGAAAAGGAAAAGTTGGGGAGGTCCAAGCAGTCGAGAAATACAGAGTTAATACTGGTGCTTGAGGGCTGTTGTGCTGTTCTCTCTTTCTCTCTCACGCTCTCCCTCGCTCGCTCTCTCTCTCTCTCCGTTTCTCTAAATTCACGGTTTGTACTTGTAAGCTCTTGCTTATGAGGCAAAAGGTGTCTTTAGAATACCAAGCATGCGTGTGAAGGACTTCCTTTGTCCCGTTTTGGAACAGCTGTTTCCAATTCCTACTTTAATAAAATCTTCATTTAAAAAATGTTTTGCTTTCAAGACGAGACTCCAAGGGGAAAGGGAAGATTTTGTAAATGAGATTGACCATAAGTCATACAGTGGTTTGTCCGGGGCCTTTTTTTGCGGGGCCCCGTATTGTCTTTCATCCTCGGAAGTGGGCCCCTGGGTTCCACATGTTCACTCTAGTTTGTGGTTCGGAGGCCCTAACGGGAGCTCGTGGTTAGATGTGAAGGTGGGCCATAGCTACCTCGGGCAGCCCTACTACGCATGTGCTCAGTATTAACAGGCAGCCTTAAAAGCGTCGGCCACCTGGGGGCCCAGGCCAGCGCTGGCCTCTGCCAGGTGGGGGGTGAGGCGGAGGAGTGGCAGGTCCATTGTGGAAGCTGTATAAAAGGATAAAATCACACATTGGATTCTTCCACTGCGCCATGGGGTTAATCTGTTTGTTCACTGATGCATTCCCTCCAAGCGCTACCTTACTAAGACTGGCAGCGCATATCCTGTTGTCTAAAGCAAGACTCGCGCTGCAATTATGAACTGCCAGCCACAAGCTGAGAGGAGTTATCGGCTCCCGTCTCCTTCCTCTCATTCAGTCACTTCATTGGTCACTTAGGAGTCTCTGACTGGTGAACCTTACTGTTACTGGATTCGGATAGGCCGTTTCAAATGCAAAAATGACGTTATAAAACTAAAAAGAAAGAAAGAAAAGGAACAGGCCAGAGGTTTGGATCTAAAATAACCAGGGGTATGGAAGGGGAGCCTTACCCTCTAGGGTGGAAATGGCGGGGTGGCCCTGGATGAATCCCTCGGCCACGGTGGTGAGAAGGATGTCCACGAAAGCTAGGGTGTCCAGGGGGTGGTGGTGGAGGAGGACCATGTCTATAGGGCAACAAAAAACAGGACAGCATACACATTTGAACAGTGAAAGTGTTTTAGTTATGACTCCTAATAACACTGCTGCAGTGATATATCATTCACCTTAACACAAAACAAAAAAATCTAACTAGGCTGAATTAGCCTATTATATCATGAAAATGAAAGGCAAAAAATATTTGTGGGTATGTTTTTTATTTTTTTTAATTGACACAATTTATGGCCAAGATTACGACATTTATGGTCGTGATTAACTAATTTTTGTCTAATCTTGAATGGAAAAGTCATCCAGGCTACATTTGAGCTTTTTACCTGGGCCTACAGCGAGCCCTCACGTTGGAGTTGACAAACGTATCCTACCTGTGCATGGGAGGGCAGGGGCCTCTCATGTGCATTGGTGGGGGCGGGAGAGGAGGCGGACCCATCCCCATGGGCCCGCCTCTCCCTCCCCGTCGACCTCGGGGGTCAGGATATGGTCGCATCCTTCCCATTCCTCGCCTGCAAGGATGCAGGAAGGCTGTGAAACCAACAGCTCGACCCCTACCAAACAGCATAACCTATTTACAACATGAATCGTGGGGTAATCCTGATATTACTTTCTTTACGTTGAAATTTTGAATTGCTTAATTAATTAGCTAAAACCATACCTTCCAGGTCCAAACCCATTCATGGCCCCATCTCTGTCTCTTCCTCTGCCCCGGCCTGGAGGGCCATATCCTTTCATCATCATACCCCTACCACCACGCCCACCTCTGCCTATCCGACCCCCTCGGCCACGCCCAAGAGTCCCTCGGCCCCTGAGGACAGAAGGAAAATCGCATAATGAATTTGTGGATACCTTAACCAGGAAATGAACAATGTACCATTGTCTGGTCAGGTGACAGACCTGGGTTTGCTTGCTGATATTGCTCCTTCACCGGAAGCCAGACGAGACTCTTTGTGGTCCATCACCTGCTCTGTGTCAGCATTCATCTAAAAACATTCACATGCAAGTCATGCTTACTGTGTCTGAAAAGAGAACGCACTCACAGTCAGACAAACATATTTATAGATATGTGAACTCTAAATATAAATTAAAGCCAAATACCTCATACTGGAACTTATTCGGGCATCCCCACCTATTTAGGGGACTCATATCTAAGTGATAAGTGATAATATAAACTGTGTATCCTGTTAATTTGAGTTCTTGCACAGAAGATCTCAACACAGAAAATGAACCCGGAGTCAAAATGGCAACAGCATTTGTAAATACAGTTTCTCAAAAACATTGTGGAAAGGCGCGCGAGTGTTTAGTTTTTATATATCATTTTTATATATATATTTTATATATCTATTGTCAGTTATGCTTCTTTCCAAATTATTGTTAGTAATGGCAAAATGTAATAAACTACAACTATATGTGTCAGATCTGTGTTTTTTAACTGGGTCAATCGTATAACAAGTTAAAATCACTTGCACCAAAGAAAAGTCCATATTCAAAATTGAGGGTCACGACTAGATTCACACAAAAATATTCACAGTAAAATCTGTGACACTGTAAATTTTTCTGAAGACTGTTTTTTTTTTTTAACTAAGTCATGACTCCAAGGCTTAGCGAAGTTAATCTTCTAGCAACAAACATATGTTTTTTTTTTAAACGAAAGCTAAGCTTCTGGTGCTTCAGTTTGGAAGAATGTTTGGTTAGCTCAAAGATAAGCACTCAAATTCAGATTCCAGTGGAAACGGGGCACAAAACGCAGAAACAGGGCACACAATGCAAACCCAAGGCTGCTGATGGTGATGTGGTTAAGTTGTCAGGCTCGTAACTGGGAGGATAGTGGATCAAGTTGTACCTTGAGCAAGGTACTAGCAGGGACTAAATCAAAACTTTGGCAACCTGATAACTGCACTTTACATGGCTTATAAAACTGAGAAAAACTACTAGAAACGATTTTATTCAATTCAATGCAGCGTGTTGTTGAAGTTTTCAGTAAATGCCCAGCTGTATAAACAGATATATGTAGAAATTGTAAGTTGTCTTGGATATAAGCATCTACTAATCAACTAATAACAATAACAAAATAATAGCCAAGCTTTAAAAAGTCGAATTCTGACGATTGGCCTTAAATAAGAGCCATAAGAGATTAAAAGCAAGCATGGCATAAAAACTGAAATACAGTGAAGAAGCCAGAGATCAGAGTCAGCATTGAACATAAGTGTCTGAGCTGAATGATAACAGTGTAAAGGCCAACTGTACGGGGTCAATATAAAATGTAACACCTAAATATAACAAGCCAGAGAATGTGGATGCTGGATGGGGGATGGGGGATGGTGGTGGCTGGTGTGACACCACTGCTTGAAAACATTCAGCCTGCCCGAGGCAGGAAAAAAAATAACAGCATAAAATAAAGAAATTAACTAGAGCATTGTATGTTTTTCAATGTACAAGGCCAAACAGGACTAAAGAATGAATGTCATTACATTACACAGGACATTGCAGGGAACGAGTCTATTTACTTTCAATAAAGTAAAATAAAAACATTCCTGTCTGTTCTTAATTTCCTTTTCTGATGGATATTTTTTTTTTAAAATGTAACAGGGAACCGTCAGCTGTATGGAGGTACATCCCGATTTTATATAGCTTTTTTTTTGTAGGGGGGCTACACTTTGGTGAATGTGGGAATAAAGTGCTATCATGTCTGATAAATGATACATCTACAAAGTTCACTTAACTCTTGATTGCAAATAAAGATGACAGCAAAGCATACAGCAGCCCACACGTGTTTCCCCGCAAATACCTTGAATGGTCCTGCCATTATGGTTCAACAAATTCAGCTGGTCCTACCATTTTCCAGAAAATGTTCTCAATATTATAAATTGCATGGTGCTGTCGAGAGGTTGTTTCTTTCTTTCGCTTGAATGATAAAACATATCCGATCGTCTAAACGAAGCAATAACACCACCGGAGGTGTAAGTGATAAAAGAGGTGAGACATTTCAGCACCATTTACTGTGGAAAGCGCTTTTTCTTTCTTTTTTACGTCGAGAAGTACAGTATTTCAGTTCTTCGATAACGAAGTGAGGGGTTATAAACATGCTACTTAGGGTCCTTACGTGGAACATACTAGTAGCCTACTTGCTAGTCCTTATGTATATGGCCTAGTTACGATTATTAGTATTTATAAGCTTCTGGGGTTCATAAATAAAACAACAGCAATAGTCTAAATCCAAAGCTATAGCAGCTGATTTGACTTTTACCTTAAAAAAACCCTTTCAAGGATGAAACACGATCACCAGAAGAATGCACGACTAGATGTTAAACACAAAATAAATAAATAAATAACATAACATATAATTTTTCCAGGAAAGGAACTGCTCACCAAGTTAAGTACATTACATTTTTTATATTTTTTAAAAAGTAATCCGTTCGTAAAACGATTTATCAAAATCAATTATTTAAACCGGAATATAGGATGAACAGCTTCGGTCGATTAAAATTAGCAAGCTACCTAGAAGACACCCCGCCCATATTCACAGAATACTAGCTAACACAATGGTAATATAAAACCTTTGCGAATTAAAAAGCATGCCCTTTTATACCACCAAAACCGGGGAGGGTAGCAGCTATTTATATTGCAAATGCAATAGGGAAAAAATCACCACGTAATAGCGATTAACTAATAAAACAGTATCAGTATATCAAGGGGGTTATAATACACTTAAATTATACCATAACAGACTCATTCTACATTTTCCAATCTTAAAAGATTACTTTTAGAAAACCCGTTTATAATTGCATTACCACTGCGGTAATCTGCTGCAGATATAAAATAATGCAGTCGCAATGACTTACCTCCCTAAAATAAAACGTTTGCTATCCGAGGCAACTGAAAATAATCACGTGAAACTACATAAAGCTACTCACATTACTAATTAGAAAAATAAATATAATACAATTTTTTTAAAAAATGTGTACTGATCACCCAGTCCCTGTTTGCTTGGAAATGGCGGTTTGGACAGACCCACATCCAGGATTCATTTCTTGGTCAAGGATACAATGCATCTGAAAGCAAGTCCCGCCCACTAGAAACGCAGACTTGTTATGATTGGCCTATAAGGATTCCTCCGTTACAATTGTGGAACAGCGAACATTCTCCCATCTGACTCAGGATTAGAAAAGAATCCAAGTGAGTTTAGATACTGAGCAATAAGGATGCACTAGTTAAAGAATACAAAGTAAATCAATGTATATACATAAACAATACCGGGGCAAAACCTGATTATACATTGTCCACAAAAATATTTATTTTACTTTATTTGCACTATAATTGAACAAAATGATAACAAACATAATCACACTTGATACATAAAATCGACACATTCAAGTTGCAATACACGCGCACACACACACACACACACACACACACACACAAGCTCACACACAACGAGAACACAAAATCAGTTGGAGCTTTCCATATGTATCGAATGATAAACAACATTCTTAATTGGAATTTTGGCGTGAAATATGAATATATTTTCAAAACCCATCCATTCCGCCGTTGCAGTCGGATTACACTGGGTTTCAGTCAAGAGCACACCGCCTTAGTTCAAATTATTTTAACAATTGTCCTACGTGTTTTTTAGCAGTTCAGAAAGTTCATTGATATACTGGATTGTGTATTTGAGAGTTTGGATCTTGGTGAGTGGTTGACCCCTCTGACTATAGTCCGGCGGAAGATAATCACGGAGTTGGTGAAGAGCGTCCGCCAGGTTCCTCATTCTCATCTTCTCCCTTTCGCTCGCCTTCATACGTCGCTTGGTGGACATCTTGGGCTTGGACGGCTTCTTGCCTGAGCATGACAAATTGTGGGCATGCTGAAGATATGGAAAATTTGCAAACCCCTGTAGTTCAATTGAGTTCGTTGGCATCTCGGGGGACGAACATATTGAATCAAAGGACGACTCGGGCGAGGTACAATGAGGAGAGTTATGTTCATTTTCAAAGGATTTGTCCTGGGTCCTCCAGTTCCAGTTTGAAAGGATCCTTGAAGAAACCATGTCAATGTCACCATCCAAATAAGCGACATCTAAGTTCTCCATTCCGAGACCGAAGAATCCGGATGGTCTTGCGTAGGTTTCCGTCAAGTAATGGGGAATAGGTTTTTATACTGGTGGAGCACTATCGCAGTTTATGGGTTCACAGGTTTGGGGAAAGTTCAAAGAAAACTGAAGTGCGAAAACGCAATCCTATGGAAGACGGCGTTCGTTATCACCGAGACGTGAATAAGCCTAAATAGACGGTTAATGTGCAAAAGAAAGAAAAATAATTAGATTTACTTTTGTAGAAATAGCTATTTAAATAGGCATGGCTACAATTATCAGTTTGATGCGAGTAGACTAATGAAGAAAGGAATTACATCAGGGTTTTTTTTACGTTGTGCTGTGACTGCAGAATGACAACTTAAAGTAAAACAAAGCTTCTGCAGTGCACTTAAAATAACGTGCTAAAAGATAGAGAACTTAGAGAGAGAGAGAACTTGGAGAACACAACACACGCCATTGCAAAATGAGCACTGTTAGAATTTTTCACGCGAATTTACGGAGTAAAAAAACATGGGATGTAAGTTACCTGTTAGCAACGAACGGTTAAGGAGGAATTTCCGAACAATAAGGAAATTTTCAATATGCTATATTACTTTTTTTGGAGAAGTGATCAGAATTCGTGTTAGATATGACAATGTACGCTATAATTATTTAATTTTTTACCAGAACTTCAGTTTCATGCGATTAAACTATTTAATACTTTGAATAATTTATATAATAGATCCTCTCAACTTCGAATGAAGTATGTAATTTTTTTCTACAAATAAATTAATGTTGCAAACTACCCCTCCCGTATTTCAGAGATCCAGCGTAACACTGTCGAGTAATCATGGGTGAAAGACGTCTCTTTCATGTCCATGTAGGTGTGCATTGCATCACCAATGATCAAGGAACTCCGACACTTGTTGAGAGCCAGTAAAACGGTGACTGGAAATTCTTAGTCCTTCCGTATTGGAAACACGTCTCGCAGTGCTTGGAAGGTTACTGTGACTTTCATCGCCAAAACAAACGCAAAGCTTCTATAAATAAAGATATTGAAACCAAGCCAAAGACGTATAATTTATTTATTATTTAAATCTGCCCAGCGGGTTGTTCTCGGCACTCTTGATTTAAAAGCAGGGAAATACACAGATATGCCTAAATTAAAAGGTATTTTTCACAATTAAGTCAAATGAATAATGCAAAAGAATAACATTACATATTTTATTTTTCAAATAGACATAGAAAGTGTTCGTTAAAATGTAGTACATGTCTTATAAAAAAATGTACAATTTAGAGAGCATCAATTTAAAATTGGATTCATTGGAAGAATGAATTTGAAAACCTGATTTATGACCTTCTTGGATTGCCATAATCAAAACTTAAGTTTCAGTCTTTCTGCTAATGGCAAGGGGCTATCAAGTGAAAGGAGAGAATCTTCCTCATCACTAGTACCTGCTTGAGAGACAGAGATGGGACTGGAGAGGCTACAAACCCCTTCATCTGTGTTTACTACCAAGGTCCCCCCTTTAGAAGCACCACATTCTCTCTTGTCTTTGTCTGCAAACGTAGTCCAAAACTCAAGGTCTCTTAAGTTTGAAACTGCCTTCGATGAGGCTGTCTGGACCATGGTTTCTGTCTTCTGATTAAGATCTGCACGATATGGAAACCGTGGCCTAGCTTTAGACCTAACCCCCTGTCTTATTAGCCCTACCGGAGCGGGAGCGTTCTCTGTATCACTGTCCTCACTAGAACACAAAGCAACACAGACACTTTTCTTTTCAAGTTTTGATACAGAACTCTCCCAATTGTGCTTAAGATAAAGTTCCTGACCAGTACCAAATAACTCTTTTTTCTCACCCATCTGTGGAGGTCCTGACAGAATGGCATTACTGCGCAGTTTAGACCCTGTGTCTGACATTTTGGGACCAATATCTTTGAATTTATTTAATAATATAGACTGGTTTGTTTGTGTTGTACTTGTGACAATGTGGGGTACATTAGAGTCACTATATCCTTTGGTGTTTTTCATGAGAACTCTGCTTTTCAGAGAACACTCTGACAGATCCACCACAGCACGTGAATGTGGGATTCTCACAGGTGATTTTATACTGCTGCCTTTTTTAACATCCTTATGGCCTACGCACTTCTCCTCATTAGCATTATTGCAGCCTGTGAGAAAATCGGCCTGAGTGAGCGCTCCGCACTCGTCCTTTTCCACCTGTGGGGAGGAGGTGAAAGACAAGGCTTCCCAGTCAATGTCACTCAACTGGAGCTCTTTGATTACCATCGACACTGGTGAGGAGTGCCGTGCCTCCGGAGTCTTCCCGGAGAAGGCTGGAGAGAGCGCCCGTGCTCCCACTTCCAGTCGCGTCCCCTCGGGACCACCCAGCTCGGTGTGACCTCTGCAGAGTGCTTCCAGGCCACTTCTGTGGTCAGTGGTGTTAACATCAGGTGTTCTTGGTACGGCGACAGCCGACCTCCCCGTTTCGTCTTCAGGTGAACCGTGCAAAGTCATCAGGGACAGCAGATCCGAAATGGCGTCCGGCTCCTTAGGCTCGCTTGTATTTTTATCTCGCCGTTTCTTCTCTGTAACCAGCGAAACCAGTTGGAACCCAAACTTAATTTGCGTCGGTGGCCGTAGAACCATTTAAAACGCTAAACAACATGTTGCACTGAAACGCATTCTCACCCTTAAAGCATTTAGAACTAAATAGACAGCTTCAAATGTGTCAACTGCAGTAAAGCGAAGCCTTTCAAGTGACTTCACTGGAAAACATATTTTCAAGTGTCAAGGTACTAAACCTCACATATTGCCGCAAAGCGCGGGGCCTTTGATCAAAACCACCTCATGAGGTTTAAAGACATTTGCAAAACTGCCGGGTTTTAGCTGCTGCTGATTTGAATGATTGGGCACATGCAAAACATACTTTTTAGCTTGTTTTCTTCAGCCTCTTCCTTCACCTTCAGGAAGTCATTCACCAGTTCAGGGTACGCAGCCCGAACCAAAGATTCCTCTTCCACAGTGGTCACTATGTCCTGGGATTCCAGGGGGTGGTCATCTGCATGCAGGTAATATTCTGCAGGAGAAATTATTTCAGCATTATTTTGCATTAATATCTTAATACCAGCCAGAATTGTGAGATGGTTTGGTGAATTCTCTGTCACCTTTGAAGCAGATTCAAATGATCAAAACTCTTCTAAAAAGTTAGTACAAACAGAGATAGCATGATTAAATTAATTACCCAACTATAAGAGAAACCCATAACGGACATTCAACTTTCCAATGTTAGCTGGCTCAGTCCCAGCACTGAGAATGGCAGGGATGTAAGGGGAGTTTGATTGACAATTTCCCAGACTGGAGAGGAAGCGTACTTGGCACCTCCTGATCCTTTGATCTGTCACCTCTACCCCCTCATTTATTAAACCTCACAACGAGACAACAAACCACACGGCCATCATCAGAGACTTCCACAGGGAACAGTCTCCAGCGATGACGAAAACAGATGCTACTTATTCCAGCGGTTGCTAGTGCCACTAAAGACTGTCATTCATACTTAACTCAAATGCATGTCATAGCAATGTCATTACCACATCTCTATTTAACAGATGGCCACGACCACAATCAGTAAAACTGTAAGCACAGAAAAGATGGCTGAAGCCAAATTTCAGTCTTATCTGCACAATTAATATATACACATCTGGAGTTGTCAGGAATGGTTCCATTATTAAATTGGAGAACATCTAATTCAGATACTTAGATCGAACCTTTCGGAATCCATAACAATTGCTGAATACATTTTAACCGGTGGAATACTCAAGTTCCTTACCAGGTTTTTTCCAGATGATCTCAAAGCAGGCGATTCCGTTCCTTATGCGTGGCTTGCAGATCCTGTTTCACAACAAATGTTTAAAAACTAAAATCTAGAGCAAAATAACCAACTAAATGGGATTGTCCCATGTCATTATAGTAGTTTATGTCTAATAGATCAATATCACAGAAAAATAATCCTAAGTAAATAATTATTTTGGTAGCAAAAGCAAGCGTGTTATTGGGCACTTCTGGTGACACATTAGAGGTATTGCATGCACGCAACATTTCCCCATCACATGTGCAGGAAATCACTTCAGCATCTGGCTTACTGCTGCTGTGCTACTGATCTGCAGGGCTGCACTGAGACATGCAACCACATCAAAAAGGTAGATGTTGACACCATGAAAACGAGATTAGAAAGAAGAGAACAGGTAAATCCTTCCTCCTTCTCAGCAGTTTAACTACAACGTCCTTGTATTTTAGAAAGCTAGCTAGAAGCAAGTATCAGCCAGCAAGGTAAAAAAGTAGACCTGTGTGTCAATGAGAACCACAAAGCTAAATATTTCAGTACATTGGGCCTTTTTTACGGGAAAGCTAAAACATCGGAAAGAATGAGGTTTTATTCAACATTTTTGGTTACAAAATAATGAGTATAGTGCTGTATTTTAAGTTCAAAATAAACAAAGAAAGTTTTTTTTACTTCGATTAGAAGAGTATTTAGGCATAAATAAGAGTACAAATACAGTCTATGTGCAAATTAACACAAAATAACAGGAGTTTAATTTTGGCATCCCTTAACTTTCACAGATTATATATTCACGTTAAACTGCAAAGCACAGTAGTATATGCTGCGGCACATTACCGGATTGGCTGTAACTGCAAGGAGCTAGTTCTGCCATACTTCCGGTTCATCATCTCAGTGTACGTCATCAGGACCAGCACTTTCGCACTGGTGTAGTGTTTTGGCCAATTCATTTTCGCTGAAGCAAAGTCCTAAAAAGCAGAAGGGTCATTTAAAGATATGTACATTTATACACTTTGTTTAATGAAGCAAAATTCTGAAGCTTAGACTTTAGCTCGAGTATAAATCTCTTTCAACATACCCCAGTTTTTTCCCCCATCCTAAAACACTTTAGATGAGTGTTAAATTATAGTCTGACATGAAATTGAAACAATACATCTAGAAATACCTGCATTAACAAGAGATTTGGTTTTCTTCTTTTGACATTTGAAATAGGTTTGTCCTTGGGTACAAGGAATTCATTTATTATCTGAAAAAATAAAAAAAGAAGAAAATTTAAACTACTGCACATTCACATGTAGAAAAGATTCTCAGAAAAGATTAGTTACCTCGCTGAAAGGGAACCCAGAACTTGCTAAAACTTTCCTGATGAGAGAGAAAAACTTGACATTATACATGGTAATAGGCATTTCTTTTAACCCAATTGATAAAATTTTATCTGACGGAGAACATACCTCTTAACGTTTAACTCGACTGAACTGGTGTGCAGTGTCTGTTTTCCATGCCAGTCACAGGGACAGGCGTAATCGTAGTCCTGAGGCTCACAGAACCGTTCGCTATCACATAATTTACAGCCACGGTGCTCATGAGTCTTAGCAGAGCCTACAAGTATGGAAAATAAAAAAGGGTAATTGTTAAATTAAGGGTAAGCCCTTATGTCCTGTAGAGACATTTTAGGCTGCCATTTTTGAGGGACTGAAATGACGTAGTGCTGTCACTCATGGGATAGGTTACTTCCAGTCTGTTTACTTTTATTTAGCTTTTCTCGCATGGAATTACAACATATGATCCTGGCCTGTATAATGTACACACGCCTTTCAATCTGGCAACGAATCAATCACTCACACACACACACCAGGGTGAGGCCAAACTCACCTGGATGACGGCATACGTGGCAGTGAGCCACCTTTTTCACAGGTTTTTCCTGAATTTGCAGACCATCATTCTTCCATTGGCTGAATCTGGAGTAGCAAAAACAACAAGATGCTCAAATCTGGTAATAAAATGTCCATTTCTAAAATGATTAGGCAGTCTGGTGGTGTCAAAATGGACATATGTTCCTTTAAATAAATAAGTTTTATTGCTGTAACAAGAAACGGTTATCAACCCAGAAAAAAAATCTTACTTTTGTAGGAGCGTTTGTCCTTGTAAGGACTGTATTAGTTTTAGGGTTTGCTCTGTTCCAACACCCGGTATTCCCTGGGGGAGAGAATCAGTAATAATCTTAAACACTGACGTTATGATAATTTTTTCCCCAAAACAATATCCCCAAAATAAAAACATACATAGTTGGCCTCATACCTTGGGAATGTAGTCACAACCTAGTAGTATTGCTAAACCCACAAGTGTTTCTCTCTCCAGGTGGAGCTTTGACCTGATTTGTGGCATCTTATAGCAGTCTACTTGGGGATCCTGTAAGCAGACAAGCAACACTGATTCCCAGGCAAGTTTTGCATTATATGTGAATTCAGCGATGCCAGTTGCAATAGTGCCTTAGTAAGAATGACCTTGGAGTTCAGGTTGAAGTTTCTGTAAACCGTCTGAGCCCCATACAAGAAGACGTCTCCATCGTTGGTAATGCACCCATCAACAAAGCCGGCGGAGTCCAAATACGCGCACATAGCTTCAGCCTCCCCGGCCGCGGTGACCCACGGAACACCCAAACAGTCCAGCATCTCTGCACACTGGAGAAAAGGCCAGCCAAGCAGGTGTTTCGGATGGTTCCAAAATTCTGCAATCAGCCACATTGGTTTTTAAAGGTAGGGTCATGGTCTCACCTCTTTAAGGACAAACTTGAAGCGAGACCTGCTGGGTTGCATCTTTTTGGGACCCATCTTGGATTTCCCGAATCTCAACTCGGTCCTCTTGCTCATGGTTTCTGCCTTTATTTTTGGTGGTTCCCCTTCCATCACAAAAATTAGTTTAATCCCCATTTGTGTAAGAGTTGAGACTCTGAAGAATAAATTTCTGCAAAAATTTTAAAAAAAAATATATATTTTTTTTTGAAAAGCAGTTAGATAACTTCTGCAGCTGCATTATAACAGACGAAACTCCAAAACTGCTTTCCACCTCAGTAGGAATATTGGTGGAGTGCGGAGAATCCTGTCAGAATTTTATATTGTGCTTTATTTTTCAGTATAACCTTAAAAATAGAAAGAAAAATGAAAAAAAGGAAGTATACTTTATGTGATGCAGAGTCTGTTTATAGCATCCAGAGAATATACCAACAAAACTATTCAAACTACCTTACCTTTAACTACTCTTTAAACCAATGGCAAAAACAATTCAAACTTCATATCAGCCAAAAATCAATGCTCACTTCAGTGTCAGACATTGCCTTTCTGAAAATCTTTCCAATCAGTACAATGAAGTCATCTTCCCGATCTACAATGACCTGAGGTGTTTTCTGAGGTGTATCAAGTGTATTGGAAGCAGTTTAATTAAATATGTAAAGAATAAGAAGTTTCTTTAAAAAGGATTAAATTAACAATTAAAATAAAGGTTGTGTGCATTTTAGGGCAGACCCCTGCGGTGGCAACACCGTGTGCAGGTCAGTTTGTCACTGTAGCACTGCCTTCTATAAACCTAAACCTTCTAATGACCGCTACAATATGGATAAAAAGTATTGCTGTGATGATTACTAAAACAAAAGCAGACAGCACCGGTTTATAGATGTGTGCATGAATCTATGTGCAGGAAGTATCAATGCGTTTTCGCTTGGATTGTTTTTTTTTAAATTAAGAACATCAGTTATGTCCTTTAAATTTACTTTTAGAGTAAACAATTATCCAATTATGCCAAATGATGACCTACAGACATACACTACTAGGTTTTTCAGGAGATCAATTAATATTAAACAGAAAGAAAACTGACACAATCTAAAGAATTTAAATTTAACATTAAAATTTGACGTTTATTAACTAAGGCCCCTTATAACATTTTAAAAAACGAACACGCAATTTTTAGAAATGTCAGATATTGTGATTGTAAGAGGACCCAGAGCTTACAGATCCACGTTGAGATACAGAGAAATTAAATATCCAAATATTATTAAATAACTGCAGCGTTTCTAAAATCAGTTGACTAGGCGTTTGACTTCACAAAAAGGCGTTTAATGTCTTTGTATTGATAAGGATAGTTTTTAGCTCATATTTCACGCATATGGTATATCATATTTGTATCATCAGTCATGAACTCAGTGTGTGAACTACGAGGTTGATGACTTGTAACTCACCGGAGGTGGGGCTTGGTGACTCTACCGGCCATCTCCTTCACAAACTGAGCCTCACAAACCCACAGACTCAAATCCACCGCCAGGGTCTTTCCGGTGAGACTGTAGAGAGGTACCGACTCTCGTGTTGGATCCAGGATGGACCATAACTCACTCACACCCATCACTCACCAGTAGGATCTGTCAGGACGAGAACCAACCCATCCTTATATTAGCAACCATGTGCATCTTCCATCACTGCCATTGTTGTTGACAACTTGCTACCAATAAACTACCGTAACAATTTTAGCTAACTACAGTCTGTATAAAGGTCGTCCTGTTGGTTGATTTGGCTGCTTGCATTCCCTGACTAATTAAAAACCTACATTTTCAAATTAAAATGCACTTAATCTTATCGTTTACATAACTTTAACATTGGTTATTAAAATTTTATCAAACGATATCAGTACATTTACCCGTTTATGTTGCCTACTGTTAACTATTGAATATATGATTTTGCTGTTGCTACAAAACCAGTTCAAAAAGTTGCGCTTCCCCCCAAAAAAAATTATTCCGGTTCCGGTTCATGTATAAAATAATATAAAGACATTTTATGTATTCACGAGATTTTTTAATGTTTAATTATCCCAAGTATTTAGAAATGCTTTAAATATAATATTATGACAATTAAAATTAAACAATTGAACAATAAATAATTAACCTAAGATGCGTAACTCGACTCAAGCTGACGCGCGCGGAATCGTAGGGCTGAGGTGTAGTGATATAGTCGCTTTTACCAGTGACATATCCATATGATTTCTCGCGCGTAACAAAACCCACGAGCATCGTTAATGAGTCGTAAATTACGAAATGTTTATTTTAGCCAATAAAGTTTTGGATACTTGTCTTGCTATTAATAATTAGCAACTCCCGGTCCACTGCAGACAACTTAGTTACATCGACAACTTCAATTTACTACCGGCTAACTGCCTAAACAAGTAAGCCTTTTAAGTTTCTGACTTCGCTGGGTTTGGTTGTGGTGTCTATCATATGGCGGTTGTGTGGCTGGCTATTCTGGTATAAGTTGTTACATTGTCGAACTGAATTACCTACGGAGGAAAACAAAAATGTGTAACACTGAAAAACATTGGCTGGAATTCGTTAGGTTACCGTCTGAATTTCTTTCGCTTTATGTCTTTAATTCACTTGGGATGGACAAACCATGACACTTCTGACTAGCGAATCACTGACGTTCTATACCTAGTATAACAATAACACGTTTAACACGTTTAATCGTGTCGTAAAAGTCATTGTCATTGCGAAGTGTTATTTAGTGTTAATTTCGGATCTACTAATAAAATATGACAGTTACCAGCTATGAAAAATTGCATTGTTTCGATACGTTAAACACAGATTACACAGTCATTTGTCGACATTTTATGAAAATACTTGTAATCCAAAACGTTAGTTTGCATATTCTGATGGGCTCGTAGTGAAGGCGGGGTGTCTGTCTGACTGAAAAGTAGTTGCTTATGTTTTAGAGCGTGGTGTTGATGGGTAGCTTTGATCTTTTGATTTTTATTGGAATAGATAATGTCTAAAAGGAAGAGTAGTTCGTCAAATGAGAGCAACCACAAAAGGCCCAGGTCTGCACAGATAGAGATTGAGGAAAATGGGGAGGATGTCCTTGACCTAAATCAACCCAACTCTGTGGACTATATGGCACAAAAGGTACTTTTATTTATTTCATATACAGCTCTGCCCCTGGTTCTTAATAATAATCTAACTACATATTATATATATTAGCTAGAATTTTGCTGTGGTATTACTGAATGTCAAAGTTCTTAATTGTTTACATAATTCAGGACACAGCCTTGTTTTTGTCTGTTTTGTTTCAGTCTTCTGGGGAAGTGGGTATAATTGAGAGCATTTCCTTGAAAAACTTCATGTGTCACTCTTTGCTGGGGCCTTTTAATTTTGGACCAAATGTCAACTTTGTTTTCGGCAACAATGGAAGTAAGTGTTTTTTTTTAATTCACCCACTCCTATGTGTCGCACTGCCTTTACAGATGTTTTTTAAATTCACCCACTCCTATGTGTCGCACTGCC